>JAODTR010000630.1:0-13441 GCA_025399935.1 Amblyopsis rosae
TCCCTGCTCCAACACACCTGACTCAAATCAATGGGCTTCTGCAGAGACTGATAACGAGCCATTCATTAGAGTCAGCTATGTTGCAGCAGGGAGACATCTAAAACATGCAGGGCGGTAGCTCTCCAGGACCAGGGTTGGGCACCCCTGGTATAAGCCCTACACAGTAAGCAGGTACCATATACTAACACACAGTATAACAGTATATTCATCTGTTTTTCTCCCATAGGGTCTCAAACCAATGGACCACAATGGACTCTCTGATCCCTACGTCAAGCTACACCTACTGCCTGGTGCCAGCAAGGTATTTCGTTCTGTTTACTGTGTATTCTATGATGTTAGAGGGCCTTATAATGCAGTCGTACACATGCACACGCGCACACACACGCTCGCGCATACACACACATGCACACCTGCCACATCCACACATTTGTTACTCATTCTCACATAAATAGATTGACTAATTGTGTAAATATTTGTTTCAAGCAGTCAAAGGGCATTCCACTGCACATGTAAAAGGTATATGTAAAAAAAAAAAAATATATATATATATATATATAAAACTTCCAGTTTAATGTGTATGGTTGTCAAGTAATCTTGTCATGCCTGTCCACTTAAATTTTTTTATCCTTTGAATGGCCATCTTGTGATTTGAAAAAATGGTAACATCCAAAATATGCACAAAACGTATATATTGACTATAGCTTAGTTTTTTAGGTACAAAATCTAAGGGGTTTTAGTACTTATATACTAAAATATACTTATTAATACCCCATGGAAACATTTGTGGAATTGTACTTTAAAGTACAAAAATGAGTTAAAAACCATAATAAGTTAAAAACCATAACCTTTGTACTTTTTTTTGTATTTGTAGGGTTCCTTCCCCACTGATGCGTTTTGTAGTATTACTCTTAGAAAGTAATTCCTGAGAGTAATACTGTGAGCATGTGGAAAAAATACATAATTTGAACATTGAATCTTAACGTACTCAGCCTTCTTCTATTGAGCGTTGACTTTACTTAATTGGGGGAACCATGCCTATAAGAAGTGAATTAGGCTGTGAATCCACAGATGATAGGAAAATCTGTTTTTGAAAGTTTTTTTTTAATGTCCACCACCAGGTTTTTCAGGAACAAGGTCAACGTACTGTACTGTCAATGAATGTATTTAACACACTGTATCACAGTAGCTGGTGTGGATGTGCGTTGTGTCTGTGGTGTATATGACTCCCCATCTGTCCTTGTAGGTGAGTGGAGCTTCATCCATGTACAACATCACCACTTACATCCCTGACTGAGCTAGGCTTGCGTGAGTAAACAGCAGCCTATAACGTTTTCTTCAATTAAATTGCGGTTTCAATTTGCGTAATAGTTCCGTCTTAAATGCTTCAATGTCCGGTGCCTCCATATACCTGAGTGGTCATTATATGCTGTGTGGGGAAACATTGGATGTTTTCTCTGATTCTGACAAGAGGGTGTCACTATTGGTCTCTGTGACACAGCCAAGTGTGACGGTTGAAGATGGTAGATAGGTTATTGATGAGAGATGAATGGACGCCCACACATTTAGCTGCGCTGTCTTACATTTGCCTCAAGTATCGTTTTTTTCCGGACTATAAGTCGCAGCGGAGCATTAGTCGCACACTTATCAAATAATGTGACGATAAGGGGAAACAATTATCACAGAAGTGAAAAAAAGTCACCTGGCTCTAGAAGCTGCTAGAAGGTTGGCAGTAATGATAGAGATGACATCTCTTGTCCCAGTTGGTATGCAGTAGATAAAATGCACATATAATGTATGTTGCAGGACCACAGAGAAAACAAAATAAAGTGCATATATAGTTCAGAAAATAGGGTAATAATTTACACTGCAGCGTGGTGTGTACTCTGACATTTGTATCTGTATATGAGTGCCTTTGGCCGTAATATCCAGACCATTGCTCCACCACACTACGCACTATGCAGGCGGAAAACACAGTAATCTATCAGCCGACCAACTGCCTGGAAGTGACAGTCGCTGTAAAACTGCATCTGCTGCTCCAAAGAACCAATCATAGTGCCACAGTTTCCGTTGTCCCGCCTTCACAAGGTGCAACAGAGCTCCCTGAAGGCAGAGTCAAGGAGATGCCAGTCACATCCAGGCAGCCCTGGGTGTGTGGAACTGGTTTTGATTAGTAACAAACATTTTGTATGGGATTTATTTGAGTTTTAGTGGATATTTACTCAACGTTAATATGCTATTTATATATTACATATTACATAAATATTATTATAGTATAATTATAATATAATATAATTATGTTTTATTTATTTATCGAAGATGCATGTATATATTATGGATATATATTTTATGGGTTGCATGGTCCCTGATATTTGAATGTCATGGAGTAGTACAGTATGCACTGTACTGCTGTACTACGTAGAATGTAAAAGTGACATTGCTTCCATGCTGACCCAATATGCACACAAGTTACCACACTGCAGACCACATGGTTTGAGGACACGGCTAATAATCCAGTTTATGTGTAGACGTCAGCAGGTCATCAGAGAGGCTGCATGTGAGCATGTATTCACCTAGCCTAAACGTGCTTCGCATTCGAGGACCATCTCAGTAACACGCCATAAACCAGGCTTTTGTTTTGGTCAGTGCCACAGGCACCAGACAACACGAAGAGATGTCTGGATTTATGGGAGGCTGTTATGGCCAGCCGCCTTCTATAGGTGATGTCATTGTTTTAATGGTCAGCAACAACTGACAGCCTTCTGCGGCCTCCTGGGTCCTTAACCATATAGCACAAGCCAGGATCTGTTTTCAAATGCAGTAGTGTTCCTCAGGAATAGAAAAGCATGATCAAAGTCGTCCTGCAAAATGACCCCGCTGTTATCGGATAGAACAGATTATTTGATTTGCTTGTGGTTGCCATGTGAGCCTTGTGTTTGATCGAATCTATCATATTTAATATTGCTCATTATTTGATGACTGCAAACATTTACATCCACAGAATGAGTACATTTCCCACAAAGAGCAACTTGTCTCGTATTCTCTATATTTACTGTATAATTATCAATTATCCTGCCTTATCACTCAAAGGTAGCCTACTACTTTAGCACTGTTAGTCTAGACTCTATGACTGTGCTTAATAGGCCCTAACTGTCTCATGTCTGCATAGCTCAGCATAAATGTCTTTACTGACATTATTTATGACACAGGCTCACAGCCTTATTTACTAGAACTAAAGAGACCGTGATCACTTCTTGTCCTGTTGTCACAGGAAAGGAGGTTCACTGTCTGCTATGACGCACCATCAAACAAGCGCTGTCAGAGCCAGCTTTAGTGCCTGTCAGCGCATTGTCGCGCAGAGCCAGTTAGACACGGCTGATGCTTGACAGTAGACCTACGCGTGTACATTCAGTTAATTAGATCAGCCCCATGGATCGTTTACAACTGTCCAATTGTCACCCGTACCGATCCAGCTATTTAAGTCAGTATCGGACCGATTTCCGATCTCAGTATCGTGTCGGTGCCATCCCTAGTTTTTACCACTTTGTGGCTGGCTTGACAGTCTAAGCTAATGTTGCTGCCCTTCATTAACTAACTAGCCTGCCTGGGGGTGACAATAATTATAATTTTATTGCGGTTTGTTAGACAGATATTAGACAGGAAATTACCAATTTTCTTGCTAATGACCACAATTGCTTTGTTTACGTATTTTTAATTTACTGCTGAAGAATTTCAGGCTTTGTCACAAAACAGTGTGGGCAGAGAAATAGCAGCTGGTGACAAAAGCTACATTGTCAGTAGCCACTAGCCAATGACATGACATGACAGATAGCCCCTACCTAGCAACAGCCAATCTTACTAGATGCTCAACGGACGGATAAACTGATTGTGGCAGTAGGCAGGTTTCCTGTACTTACAGTGTTACTATAACTACACTACGCATTCAGGTAACGAGATTGCTTTGGATAGTGGATTGATTTGCAGAGATTATGAGGGCCCACATTTAATGTATTTAACCTTTATTTAACCAGGTAATCTTGCTGAGATTAAACTTTTTTTTTCAGGAGAGACCTGGCCAAGAAGTAGCTTTAAACAACATACCACAAAGTTTAAAACATGAAATAATTATTGCTTGTGTTGAAAGTGTAGCATTATACTTGTATGTGCCGTGGCGACATAGGATTACATGCAATAATAAACTACTATAACTACACGTTTGTTGCCCTTGAGCAACAGCTTTAAGGAAGGGCACGCGCACAAGCAACGACGAGCGAGCTACAAACTGTGTCAAGTATCTTTCGTAACTCTTTAAGAAATGGGGGAACTCCTCCATGGCTTCGATGTTAGAAGTGCTCCGTCAAGAAGTGTCAAATTGCATTCCCTGCCTGTAAAAACAGATTTAACCTATGAACCTGTGGCCTACCTGGTTGAGACCGGTAAGGCTCTCACAGCCGTATTTACTAGAACTAAAGAGACCATGATCACTTATTGTCCTGTTGTCACAGGACAGGATGTTCACTGTCTGCTATGACGCACCATCAAACAAGCGCTGTCAGAGAGCCAGCTTTAGTGCCAGTCAGCGCATAGTCTCGCAGAGCCAGTCTTTACTTGCATAGCACACAGCGTTTGTTAATGGCATCAAGATCTTCCTGTTTGACATGAGAGGGGTTTTTATTGACATACACGACGACCAACTACACACTATCTCAACGGCCAAGTCGTTATAATATAATAAAACGTTATAAATCATCTGTTAAATAACTGAACATGCACACTTGAGAGATGAAGATCTAATTAATTTCAGAGGTGCAGAACACCTTGAATATTTAATCGTACATATGTACACAGCTGCCCCCCACTACAGAGGAGGTCACCGTGTTCGACGGTGGTCGAGCTAAGTGTTGTACGTGTAATCGTTTGAACCCTTCCAAATAGCCTAGTTTGAGCATCCCACCATATCATGCCACGATCATTTAGCATTCCCTGTCCGTAAATATCCCTCATCAATCCACATTGTGATTCACAAGCTTGCTTGGTTCATCTTCCTTTGCTCCATCTGCCAACAATCCACTTAACAACTGCAAAGACAAGGTTCTGAAATGATCAAGGTGCCCCCACCTTAACAGTTACGACCACCTTGACCTGGGTGGGGATCAAGCAGTCATTATGATATTGAAGGAGCGTGCGTAGAGACCTTGGTATATGGATTTGTTGCATTGTAAATTACAAAACAGCTCTGCTACCCTACAAGCATCGGCATTAAGTGTGTGGGTGTGTGTGTGCGTTTAGAGATTTCTGAAATGCATGTATGTGTGCATGCTGTGTGTGTGTGTGTGTGTGTGTGTGTGTGTGCGAGCACGCTTGTGCGCGTGTGTGTTCACTGATTGAGGAAAACACCCTGCAAGGGCCTTATTATCCCAGAACTTGACATGATCTGACTTGCAAATAATCACACCAGATAATTGATTACGTTCAAGAGGCTCAGATGTCAGCAATCACCAAGTAACGTTTCACAACGCCACAGCGATTTGCCTGTCTTGATGGTTGAAATTGATGGAATCGCTGTATTGTCACCAGACCAGAAAAGAAATAGATAGATTGCCAGCAGTTGTCAATAGGTATTGATGCTTTGCCCACTAATCATCAGCAGTAATCACCTTGCCGATCTGTAGATTAACTTTTTATTCCCTTTTTCTTAAATTTTGCAACCAAAAGACACTTTTGTCAGGCTAATGTTTCTAATATTTTATGTAAATATATCCATTATAACCATCCATGGAATGTTAGCAACCCTTGCGTTTCCGATTTCCTTGGTCGATTCAGATTTTCTGACTGGACAGTTCCAATCTTGGCCAATTCAGATTCTCATATTAGACTTATTGGCCTAATATACACAATATGACGGCTTTACATTTAAATGTACTTGATTGTTTTACGATCACTTTGTCACCTTCTTACCCTTTTTACAAAGGAGCGTCCATTTAACCGGATGGATAGGTACAAATTAGCCACATACAGTATCTTATAGGTTAATTTTGCTTTGCTGTTAAAAAGATATTCATGTACAAAGATATAATAACGTCATTATCAATTATCATAATTGATTCATTATTGATGTTTAATAAGTCTACATTTGTTGACATTAAATAAATCATGACATTAAATAAATATACTTTAAGACCAGTGAGTTACTGTACAGCACCACAATGTGGGCATCAAACCAAAATATTCGTATTGTGTGGGACATGATAATTAATTTTTCATTGAGCTCCTGCCATGTGTTGACTATGTTGATGGGAAAATGAACAGATTGCGTGGTAATCCAGCCCCTCCGTGTTCGGAGTGCTCTGTCCAGCCAGCAAGTTTATGGCCGCCTTTGCCTGGAGGATGAGCTCCTGTGTGCCCCAAGCAGCAGTCAGCCACTGAATCTGGCGGGTGATAATCTGCAAGTCTGTTTTATCAGCTGACCGTCTGCACCTCGTCTGATTCTCAGGCCAACAAGCTTCGAACAAAGACCCTGAGGAACACGCTCAACCCAGTCTGGGGCGAGACCCTGACCTACTACGGCATCACCGACGAAGACATGGTCCGCAAAACACTCAGGTATACACTCCCCAAAACCCACTGCACTTGCCCCTGACACAAATATACTGTCGCTCCTGTCATGTGCGCTTAACTACGTGAAGACTTGAGCGGGAATGGAACGTGTGCCCAGAATTAAAGGTGGTGTCAGTGATTGTAAGCTCTTTTTTTATTTTATTTAGATTTTTTTGTCAAATTCAGAGAATGTCTCGTCACGGTGCGCTGTTTGTCCATTCTGTAAATAATCTGGTGTTTCTACACTGCCCTGGTTTGTTAATTGGGAACCCAAACAAATTGGCGCAGACCGCACCACACAACGTTTCCCAGTCTTGGCAATGTGTGTCCAATGTGGGGAGGGCGAGCTTCTGAGGGAGCAGCCTATATTTTTTTATTTAACCAGGCAAATTGGTTAAGGACATTTTCTTATTTGCAACCATGGCAACCATGGAAGTGTCCTCTTGAGGGGAGGGGGCACTAGTGGACAAATGAATAGGAAAAACAAAAAGTGTGGAGGGGTGCGGGGGGGTACAGATATACAACAGACATTAATGTACACATTGAAGGGGCGGAGCTTCTGAGGGAGCAGCCTGTGGGGAGAGATATTTTAATTTATTTATTTGAGTCTTTCTCCAGCATCGCTGACTGCACCTTTAAGAACAGTCCCAGAGCCATGGAAATAACAGAGTTACGCCAACGGAAGTTCTAAAGGTCACATGGTTCACGCCGGAGAGGCAAAACCTATGGCACAATAGTTCCAGGAAGTGCTTTTAAGGCTCCACGATCCACCATTGCTGTGAAAAAACAGTCCATTAGAGTGAATGGAGATGACGTAACTGTGTTCTTTACATGGCTCTGAACAGTCCCACTAATGGGTCATTTCCATTGGTCAGAATGTGTAAAAGCTGGTATCATTATGTGTGTTTTACATCCTGCGCGATCACTGATTGGGTCGACAGAGTTTTTTTTTTTAATACAGTTCTGTTCCAGAGAAGCATTTTGTGTGTTGTACATGTATGAGGGGGTGTCTCTTTGTGAAGGCCATGGCGTTTATCTTGGACACATCACATTACAGGTGGAAAGCCCTGTGCCATTTTTCTCAAAATGGTACATTTGTTTGGGTGGCAAAGCAAGGCATCCCCGCTTGACTAGGGACATCTCTGTTTCCTTGGCAACACCTAACAGTCAGAATAAATCCTGGAGCACATCCCCCCATAGCAAACGTTGGGCTATGTATTGGTATATGAATATCCCATGCAATTTGCAATATGCAATTTATAAATTGAAGTGAACAGCTTCATGAACACCATTGATGATTTGTAATGTCACACAGCACAGTTTGATTTGTTTTACAGCAGAGTACCTTGGTACCACACAACATGGATACACAACTGTGACCGTAGAATCTGTTAAACAGAGAGAGGTTAGCATCGTTATTGGAGGCGTTATCTGTTGCCTCCGACAGCCCAGGGCTCTGGCCTCGCAGTGCGCCCGCCATCAACAGGCTGGCTCCGCGAGCGTGACTCATTCCATCGGCGACCTGATGAGTCCGAGCGGGCGGACGCCACACGCCGTGTTAGCGTGAGAGGCACCACCCTGTCACTCTGTCAGGGGGCCGGGCAGAGGGATGCCCTGTTGGCATCTGGGTTGTGGCAAAGCATTTCCTAAAAGAAAAACTAAGAAAGGTTCCTGGTTACTGTGTTTGAGGAGGGTCTGCGCGAGCTGCGACGCGTACTGCTGTTGTGTTTGATGTGTGGATAAATCCATCTGTAATAAGGGGGATTTATTTTGCGGCGTCGTGTGACCTCACATTAAGGCTTTGCGCATGCTGTGTGATAGACGGACGGGGGCTAGTCTGCTCCGCGCCACAGGGCTTCACACACACACACACACACACACACACAGCCAGACACGCCTGCATCACAATCAGACTGCTTTGCATCATAATGAGGGTTGTAGGTGTTGCATGTTCTAAAACAGTGGCGGTCTCCCGTGTTTGTGAAGCTGTCACAGTGGAAAACATCGGTCGTTAAAGGTGTAGTCAGCTATTGAGAGCTACTTGTAAGCGAATGCACATTTTGTCAAAATATCACCAAATATCTCCTCGCATTTTGCTATCTTACCTTTCTCTGTGCGTGTTGAAGAAATTATCTGGTACTTCCACACAGCCCTGGCTCCGTAAATAGGAACATATACACAGTGGTGGACACCGCTCACAACAACAAGGCACTACGCTTTGCTTCACAATGTGCTTCGATGTGTGGGGTGGCGCCGCAGAGAGCACGGAGGAATATTGTTTTGATTTGAGCTGGAATTTAACATGCGTTCTGGAGGATGACTGACCCCGCCTTTAACGAAGTAGTGCTCATAACATAATTGCACACAAGGAATTTGTGTCTGCTGCTCACCGTACCTTCCTCTCCAGTAAAGGTCTTTGTAAAGGCTTGTGACATCCCCCTAACAAACACACGTCTGATTAAAGGCTGATATGCATGTCATCAACATGATTTACAGGTTCATACTTTGCCTTTATTTGTTACCAATGGAAACTTACCATAGCCAGCTCATACTGCTCCGGTTGCAGCTAAAAGAAAATATTGCATTGCAACAATGCAGTTGTTGAAAAACACTTCCAAACAACATGTCAATCAAAGTGAGGCAGTATCGTATTGAGCTGTGGTAGGACATTACTCTGACCATCACTTGTTGTTCGTATGTTTGCTTTTTAGAACCTTTCTCCCTTACAAGGTTGCTAAGCCATATTTACATACACATTTACGCTACCTGGAATTTTCCTCAGGCAATTCACACCATTCCTTGGCAGACTTTCTTTGACTGTATTGATTTGCTTTGCTTTTTTAGGGTAGTTGTGTATGTGTGCACTCATTGATAACGGGAGTAATAATCTACTGTTATGAGGAGTAGGTTCTGCTAGTTTATGCTAGACAGCAAAATACTGTATAACAAAATGTTAGAAAATTATAATGCATAAAGAATATAAAGCATTATAACGTGTTTATGTAGTCAAAATGAAAACTTTCTTCTTCCTCGGCTTCCTCTCCTTCCTTCCTCTCCTTCCTTCCTTGCTTCCTTCTCCAGATTCCCTGCTCATTTGCCCGACCCCTCCCTCTTGAGAAAACATTTAGCTAACGCTGATCTCACCCACAAAGGGACTTCTGTATACAAACTTTTGAGTGTGTATCTTCGAGTGTATCTTTAATTATCTGAATTCATCACTTGATTATTTTCTCAACCTCAATTGGGTTCTGTCTGTGGCGCTGATGATGTTATCGGCAGATTCATTGGTCCTGTCACTCCCGCTAGTTTAAGAGGTTTTGACCAGCATTTGTAGGCGTGCGTTAAGAGAGAATGCAGCAATACGGAAAATGAAAAATGTCATGCCACCATTGTTCTGATGTAATGGTGGTAGAATTGATGCATTCTTTACAAAGTAATTTGCTTTTGCAGCGCACTGCTTTAAAAGGCTTGACCTTTTATGTTGAAAACACACTCACTATACTGAGATGGAACTCCAGAATGAAATTTTTCAAAAACCTATAATTAAAAATGAAATATTCACTCACCGTTTGATTTATAGCGGGGAGTACCAAATTCATTAAGCTGTGATATGTGCCAGAGTGAGAAAGATGTTGTTGTTTGTAGCTCAAATGTAGGCTGTTCCCCAATAGCCCTGCAGAAAGGCCTCCTAAATTGTCGCACAAGAAATTCATTTCCCTCCATAAATTGAAAATGGAACCCGGCACCAGACTGCCATGTGATGAGTTTGCTGTCTGTCGGCTGAGTTCCACTTGGATGCTGATGACATGTGCGTCTCTTGTGTGCTGCACGCTAATATATGTAAAATACTACACATAGAAAACAGACAGCACTAATGAACGGAGAAAGGCCAATTATGAAGTACATACTGTTTTGCTCAGTGGAACTGGGAGGGGAAAGTCATGTAATATTAGTGCTAAAAGAGTTTGCACAGGGGCCGGGCTTTGTTCAGACACAGAACACCTTTACTGAAGACGTCTTTCTTGGAGTGCAGTGTTGCCGATAATTGACTTTCATTTTTAATATAATAAAGTGCTGTAGAGAATGATAAATATGGAGCCCCATGCATAGTGGATACAATATGTACCTTTGCAAACACTGGTTAAGAATAAAAGGCTACTGTTCATTGCCTGTTGCTTGACAAAAATTTTATGACTAGACATTAGTTTTATTCTACGTGAGTTTTCTATTGGATTGGATTCAATTAATGGAGAATATTGTGTATTTATTGTGGGCAGTGTGTAGTTTGCATGGGTAATGGGGGGGCTGGACAGTCAAGTGGTCTGGGTGGTGCCCTCCCAGCCAGAAGGTTGTGGGTTCAAACCTCAGTGTTGACCTACCTGTAAACATACTTGAGCAAGATGCCTAGCCCCCAACTGCCACCAGTGGCTGGTCACACCCTGCATGGCAGCAATCACCATTGGTGCATGAATGGGTGAATGTAAGGCAAAATACTATAAAGTGCTATATAAAAGCAGTCCATTTACCATAATGCATGCGTATGGGCAAACACAAACAATACAGTTTGAGTTTTCACAATAGTATTTTCTCTTAAAGGGCTTGGGTGGTGATTGGAGATATAACACTATGCAAACACCAGGTCCAAAGCAGGATGCTTGAAAATGCTGTGGGATTTAGACTAATAATATTTTAATGTAAATATGATTGTACATTTATATAAAAAGTATGTAACACTTTTCTCATACAACATCACTTCCAGGCTTTAAAGTCCATACATGTTACATAAAAGTACATTTTAGCTTTCAATTTGTCTAATAATCAGTATAGTATATTTGATCTTCATCTTATATTCAGCATACTCACCTGCTTCTGTTGGCTTTTCAGGATTTCGGTGTGTGATGAAGACAAGTTTCGCCACAACGAGTTCATCGGGGAGACGCGTATCCCCCTTAAGAAGCTAAAGCCGAACCAAACCAAGAACTTCTACAACTGTCTGGAGAAACAGCTACCTGTGAGTTACTTTTGCCCTGGTTCCTGATTGGTGAGAACTGAAATGTTAGTGTTCACTTCATACTTGACCTTGTTTGCACACTTTAAGTCATCTTAGTAGCCAGCTATTTGTAAGCTATTTGTAAGCTAATACTTTTCATCAAATTCCAAACTATAGACCTTACTTCATCCAAGGCCATTATGGTGATTTGAGCCACATGTGACTATGTCATGTTTTGGATATAGCCTACAGTATACACTGTATCATTTAGAATCATATATTCATAAAAAATCTCAGGACCATACCATCTACAATATATGGATAAATATAATATAATTATTATTCATTATGGCTGATCACTATTAAAATAGTCAAAATAATCAATCAGTTTGATCAATTAAATTAAATCAGTCAATAAATCAATCAATTAAATCAGTCAATAATCCAACACGTTTTGAGTATTTAATAGTATGAGAAAGGACCGTAATTTCAATGTAGATACTAAGAGAGGATATTTATACAGGTTTGAATTAATGAGCACACACACACACAGCTGAATTACATAAACTATATATATAGGTTTGTGTCACAGCACTTAGCACTGCAAGAGCAGTTGCATGGCTGGGGGCATTGAAAGCCAGCTTAAAGCAAAACTGAACAATACAGAAAACCCGGAGCACTTTATCCCTTCAGGTATACGCAAAATGTCAAGACGGTCCACTGTGCGTTTCATTCAGACAACTCATTAAGTACTGATCCTCAAGACCTTAAATAAATACAGAATCACACTCCCACTGTGTGTTGTATTCCCAGCTCCTGTTATTTGTGTCCACGTGCATGCTAGTAGTGCATGTTAGTGCATGGCAGAGAGCTTGAGATCTCTGACCCGAACCTGACTGGACATGACGGGACTCGACGGGACTCGGTGGTTTCTGGTCGGATCGGCCTTTATTTCTCACATTTTTTACGAACCGGGTTAATGGATAAATGTACTAATTAATACGATTATGTACGTATAGTTTGCACCAAGTAAAGTAGCCTAATACGATTATGTACGTATAGCTTGCAGTGTGTCTAGTAGCCTAGTACGATTATGTACGTGTAGTTTGCACTGTGTCTAGTAGCCTAATACGATTATGTACGTATAACTTGCAGTGTGTCTAGTAGCCTAATACGATTATGTACGTATAGTTTGCAGCATGTTAAGTAGCCTAATACGATTATGTACGTATAGTTTTCAGTGTGTCTAGTAGCCTAATACAATTATGTACGTATAGTTTGCAGTGTGTCTAGTAGCCTAATACGATTATGTACGTATAATTTGCAGCATGTTAAGTAGCCTAATACGATTATGCACGTATAGTTTGCAGCGTATTTAGTAGCCTAATACGATTATGTAAGTATAGTTTGCAGTGTGTTTAGTAGCCTAATACAATTATGTACGTATAGTTTGCAGTGTGTTTAGTAGCCTAATACAATTATGTATGTATAGTTTGCAGTGTGTTTAGTAGCCTAATACGATTATGTACGTATAGTTTGCAGTGTGTCTAGTAGCCTAATACAATTATGTATGTATAGTTTGCAGTGTGTCTAGTACCCTAATACAATTATGTATGTATAGTTTGCAGTGTCTAGTAGCCTAATACAATTATGTATGTATAGTTTGCAGTGTGTCTAGTAGTAGGGCTGAACGATTAATTGCATTTGCTATATAACTGCGATATTATAAAATGCAATTTTCTAACCGCAAAGGCTGCGATTTATAAGATTTAGAAGTTATGTCTGACCCAGGGTTTAAATTGTAGCGTCAGGCTTCATGCCATCCTCCTTGTGTGAAGCCTTATAGCACTGTGCTTT
>JAODTR010000641.1:0-13440 GCA_025399935.1 Amblyopsis rosae
GAAGTCTAACAACAAACGCCCGCTCGGGTTTAGATCAGGGAGGCCGTTCCTCCCAATCACTCCTCTCCAGGTATCTCTATCATTGCCCACAAGCACTTTGAAGTCTCCCAGTAGAATTATTCAGGATATATCTCGTCAGAGTTGCACGTTCCCGAAGGGCATCTAATGAAAATGTTCTAATAGCGCTCAAGCATTTTAGCTTGATTTTACCGTGTTACCCGGTACCTGCAATCTTCTGACACGCACAAGTCTATGGTCACGCATCACGCCTGTTATGAGCAACCATACTATGCATGCTGTGACCGGAATGCATCCCATTCTATCCACAGGGGCAACCACTACCCTATTGTTTTTCCAACTTCCGGCCAATGATCAGACAGGAACGTTGCGTGATATTTTCCTTGCATTTATTGTTTACACTTATTTTTTACTCCGTAACAGATGTGATTTTAAATGTAGTGAAGTACAATACTTCAAACAAAACATACTTACATACTAAAAAACTACTTATAAAAGGTACACGTACACAAAAAAACAAATCTCATTACAGTAACGCGAGTAATTGTATCCCGTTACTTTCCACGTCTGAGTATGCCTTGGTTTATTTGTAGAAGGTTGATCAAACTAAAAACCAGACCAAATTTCAAAAGCAAGGCAGACAAGGCTGAACCTTCCATTAAACCTGTACAGTGTTTTTTGGATCAACATCTATCAAGCTTTGACGATACAGATTCTGAAATGAAATGTATTTTGAACCTTTCAACTGTGGGGTATAATTCTTATATCTGGGCTAAGCGGTGCATAAACAATAGTTAAATACTCTGCTTCCAACGTATATGCATTGTTTCAAAAATGCAGTCTAGATATTCTGTGTCCCTGTATGCCGTCATCTCAAGCATACACCTATTATTAGGCACCAACAGTTAACAGTATGGGATTTATCCAATATGGACTGTCTTGAAACTGATGTGTTCACTCTGTGGTGTTGAAAAGCAGTCATTTTATCAAACTGTGGCCCACAGCAAGGAAACAACAGTATCTGCTATCAGTGCTATGAATGACAATGAAAGACTGCGGTGAATTAAAGTGACCTGTATCAGAATGGGCATACAGTAGTGTAAGTGAGGCTTCACAATATGGCCACAAATATAAAAATTTAAAAGCAGTACTGCGTGTTAATTTACATACGTGTTTACCTCTTGCAGCCTCTAATACGTTGATTTACTTTCCTTCAGTATACTCAGTCAAACGATCTGCAGCTGATATGGAGATTTTAGTTAGGAGGTCCTGACAGAACATGTCAGGAATCGTGCACTCAGATCCTGCATCAGTTAGTTTGGAGAGGGAAAGCGCACCACAGTAAAAATATTATTTGGTGAAGTGCTGTAGGTTTCCCCGAGTGTCTTACAGAGCCCCCAACTGCATACATTTCTCATCCTGTACCCGCATCTCAGATCCCACTGGGATTATATGTGCATTTCCTTTTAACATTTTCTAAAAATGCTGCAACACAGTATGAAGCTGTCTCAGTAAAAAGCTAATTATATGGCCATGTTAGGCCATAATCAGAGCTATGCATAATGCATGTTGTTCACACACACACCCTTCACGCCACATTCTTGATTCATGCAACCAATAAAACAGATGATCCAGGCCCGTACGTAACAGACATCTGAGATCACTTCTAGGAAAACGGAATCGTGATGTGTTGTATTTTGGTAGCCAGTAGATAATTGACAGAGTAGTCGGTGCATGTTCTTAGAATAGTTTCATAGGCATTTCAATATTGTGCTATTAATTTAATATTATCAGTATGTATAAAGCACCTTTCAGTTCAAATTTCAGTTTCATTATAGTGTTAAAACACTATAATACAGAGGCAAAATATTCTCACAATATAGCTTAATCTAAATAGTAACCTTGAACCATACAGTACATTCACATGGTGGTTCCATAACTTGTCTGCTGTTACTGTGACATTCACATATGCATTCTCATTTCTGTTGGAAATTAATGAAGACATGTATAAATGCCATCACTAATTGTGTCTTCTTTTTTGCAAAAAATGACAAGTTACAAATACGTTTACCTCCCATACGAGATCATAAAATTATTACCTCTCGACCTAAACAAGTATTTCCAACAAATCCCTCCTCCCTCATGTACACGCTTGTCTATACCGTAATACAATCTGCTGGGAACAGCTAGCTCTCTAGTGCTACGAAATATTGGTAGATATAAAAGTAGTTTCCTAGAAAATGTTCCTGTGGCTTCCACTCCTTACAACAACAACAACAAAAAACAGGGGCACTTAAAATGTGTTCTGGAATTCTATCTTATATCATCAGTGCTGCCATTCTTAAAAGATGCATAAAGAAATATATAGTCTTTGGTCTATACCAATAACGTTACTTGTGTGCATGTATGTGTGCGTGCGTGCGTGCGTGCGTGCGTGCGTGCGTGCGTGCGTGCGTGCGTGCGTGCGTGCGTGCGCGCGCGTCTCTAGTGCGTGCATGCGTGTCTCTAACTGACACAAATAGTACCAAGCTAGATTTGTCTGGTACTGCACAGCTTGTGTTTACAATATAACATATACAGTAGTTGTGTTAGCATTGTATTCACTGACTAGGTAATTGACATTGGCCAGATCCAAGCAAGGCCCCGCCGGGTCCCTGCAGAACACTACTCTCCCCGGGCCGTGCTAAAAAAAGGACATCTTACTTTCACCTTTCTGCCTCAGCTTAGTTTTATCAGCGTCTCCCATAGAGGTGGCTATAAATATCCTGCTCAGTGTCTCAGTGGTACTGAAATGTCATCTTGTCCACTGTGACAGACTGGGTGAATGGGATTACTACAGCAGCAGTGGCAGTAGTATAGGAGTGTCTCCAGTCAGAACCTGCTCTCTCCATTTTCTTCATCCCGCATTACCTACCTACCCGATCTTGCCTCATCTGCTTTCTTCAACTAGAAAGACACACAAGCGCCACATTGGCTGTGAGGTGATAATCATCACAAGCCACCCTCACATACAATGTATACCGGTACAGTATATTCCTTCCTACAGTATATCTATTCTTTTTAGATGCTGTAATAAACAATAGCTGCTGCCATTCTGCCTGGGACAATTACAGCATATTACTGTAAGTAATAATGTACTGACCATTACGGTTTGATGAATTTCACACCTTGACTTCATGACAGATTCCGTTCTCTGTGTTGCTAAAATGCTCATTTCGTTTCCATGTAATTTAATCACAGTTGGAAACTAATGCAGAGTGAAGAAATCCCCCTCCTGTTGAACCCAACCATCTCCTAGAACTGCAGTAAAATATGCTGTTCACTCACTGTGGTGCTGAAACGCATTTCTGTTTTTTTGCCTGTATTATATTTTGGCACTGCAGGAAGATGGTTTGCCATGAGTGGAAGTGGAATCAGAGGGATTTTGAGAGACAGGAGAACTGACTCTTCAAGCGCATGGTATTGCAGTAGTGTAGGAGCAGAGGTCATACGACCAGAGAATGTCTGCGCAGAATATTCCTCTTAAGTCTAACCATCTCCATTTTTAGTGGGTACGATATTAAAGGAAAATAAATGTAAAAATGTATGTCCACCACTCTCTAAGCAAAATTAACAAAAACTAATTGCACTTCAAGCTAATCTTTCAACATTATTTTCTCAACATGCAGGTGTCTTTTGTGTAACTTTCATAGAATGGCACCAGTTATAGTTTTAACCAATAAGTTTAAACAATATTTGTTCAGTTCTACTGAAAGTCAAAGCAGATGAAACCAGGGTATGTCAAACTCATCTGTCTATCCATTTACACAAACACAGACTGCAGGCATTACAGTTGCAGCCCTGCTACAGTATGTCCCTCAAATAGCAGTCTGGCTTTAGTCCAGCTTTAGTTCAGCTGCAGTCCACTTTCACATCTCACACAGTCACAACCCTGCCCCTCTCCCTCTCTCCCTCTCCCTCTCTCATGTTCAAGTTCAAGTTCGCTTTAGTAACATGACAGTTATTACAACCGTATTACCAAAGCTAGATGGCAGGTAGCACTCAATAAGAACAACAACATTACAAACAATAGAATAGTCCCACAGTAGTCTCTCTCTCTCTCTCTCTCTCTCTCTCTCTCTCTCTCAACACCCACAAACATGATACATCATTAGGAGAGACCAGGGAAATGCTAAAGCTGAGCTTCTGATGTTTTACAAGAGTATTACAGCAGATTTTTACAAAAGCCTGAATTTTAAATATTCCTGAGGCATTGCAACGCTGTGATAAACAGAATAATATATAGTGTTAATATTACAAAAGATGGATGGTCTGACACAAACACACATCCCCACAGAGATAGATGGGTTCTTTGTTTTATCACAGATGGCCAGGACTGAGCTTGCAGATATGATGATGACGCATCCAAGGAACAATATTGAGTATTATTACATTGTGCGGCAAATGAAAGCTCGACATGAAAGGACAGTTGAATATGACGCCCCACAGATTATTGCAAATGTGCTGTAAGGACAGAGGAGGCCGATATCAAGAGGAAATGTGTGTTGTCTGGTTTTGTCACAAGCTAACAACACAAACCTATTGACCAAACTACCATTAACAGCTGTAATAGTCAGAAACAACTGAAATGAAGAACCCAGCTTCACTGTCACGTTTTTATTGAAGTGCTTCTTTCTGACCGCACCCCGTCCACACACACACACCCTCTTATCGCTATGCCATTAATAGTCTGACACTCAAGCCCAGAGCTCGAGTCCACAGTAACATAACAAATGAGAATTGAACTGGACAGAAGTCACATCCACAAACATACAGTATACTGTACCCATATAGTTCTAGCACAAGAATACCCTAATTGGCTAAATGGCTTTATGAATGCTGCATGAGATGGTGGAAAAATATGGTGTTAATGTAAAAAAGAAAAAAAGAGGTGTCATCTTGCACACCAAGCAGGAAACCACAAACCTTCCATAACGACACTGTAGATTGGCTTCAATACAAATCACATTGCTCAAGTTGGGTTTGTAAACTTTCTCCACTGAATGGATCTCTCAAAAACATTGGGTTATTACGAGGCAGAGGACAGTTATATTTAATTCACAACTAAATAATTTCTCTATTTTCTAACCGGGAGCAGTATCTGTGTCACTCTCCGTCTCTCTCACAGCCCTTTTGCTTAAGCCAAGGGCAGACACAATCAGCTAACACAGGAAAGACAGGACACGTAGCATGCTTGGATTTAGTGCATACCTGTTGCCTTGATGCCCTACATTGTGGACACTGACGGTGTATTGCAGTACTTTGAGCCAACAGCAGAGGGCTCTGTCCCTGCAATGTACAGTATATGAATTACAGTACAATGCAGGACATTTCGGTTGTTAATTTCGATTGTGATAGAGGTCGGAAACCTCTATTGAAATTCAAACTAGATATCTTTAGAAACTGAAAATATGTCTGGCATAATACAACCTACTTACAGTTAATATATAAGTAACAATATGACAAAATTACAAGAACAAGGTGCCTGTAATTACAAGGTACTGGTAATTATAAGTCATTATATTTAAACCAAATTGTAAATGTTATAAGGGTGATGTGATAATGTATGGATTCCCTGGGGAAGCTCTTCTTTCACAGAGGCACAAGGGCAAGGTCATATGGTGTTGGTTGCTGTCCAATGTTTCTTCAAGGACACCGCATGCAATGCTTGAAACCAGGTCAGTCTCTGTTACCACTGTGTTGTCCTGCAGCCCACAAAAGTAGTATTTAATCCATGAAATATTAAAAATATGATTTGAACAATAGCTATATAATCTGTGATGTTGTTTGTAAATGTTTGCGTCACAGCAACATAAACAACTTTTAAAGTATGTATTGCCTAAAATAAAATTTTTTTAAATTGTATGGCTGCAATGTGCGAGCAGACCTGTGCTAGTGAAATATAACGGTAATGTCCAAGAAATAAAAAGCATTGCCTTTCAGTGTCGTACCCTCTGCTTCTGTGGTAAATTGAGAGAAAAGTCATTACAATGACTTGCACATGGCCCCTATGATGGCTGGTGACTGGTTGTCTCCATTTTGTGTGTCTATACAAGGTGTTTCAGACAACAGGCTGATTAGACTTCTCAGGTCGAACAAGAGGTCCTATGGTGTAATTGCTGTGGCAGTTCGTGATGTCACAAACCATATAAGCCAATCACAAAGAATGTGTCAGTGTTCCTGCCATATAGGTGTTGAGACACCAAGCCAGTTGCCATAGAGATCAAATCCACCATTCAGATGCCATATGCATGCAAGATACAGTATTGATTTACTCCAGTATTATAATTCTAGTTATGCTATGCGACTGCATCCTTCTCCCCCGCTTGACCTTAAGAGTTCACATTGTGTGCGCTGCACAGTGCTACTGTATACTGTATATGCCTCTGCAGTTTGGCTTCTCAACTGCTGAGCAAGCCAGGGAGGTCAGCTGGCTGATTTATCATGCTGCTACTGCCGAGACCAGAGGCTGCTGGGCGTTATTAAATGCCATGTGAACCAGACGTAAGCCCGAAGCCCGCCTGAGGTTTACTGTCGAGTCGTCTTGAAGACACAAATTCTAAGTTGTCTTGCTCTAATTGGGCAATAAACACGTGCCAATCCTGACTATGGAAGACTGTGAAATAATGTAGAAAGTAGAAAACATGGTGTTGTACAGAATGTGCCATTATTACATGGCTTCATTCTGCTGTGGCACTTTGTTGGTGACAACCACGCAAGACCCTCCAGTGCTGAGAAATGAATACAATGCGGAAAACCCTGCAGTTCATCTAATGGCCACTTGAGGCTGGCTGCAAAAGCGAGTCAATTCCAATAGACTGCAATGTTAAAATGTCTGAATTTACCACAAAAATAATAAACATGTTACAGGCTGGTTCAAAAATCGGTTTTGGTCTCTAAAGCTAGTTTTCCCAATCATGACAAATGTAAGGGGAGTACATTTTTTAATCAGTTAAAAATCTATTAGCCATACACCATTATAATGGATAGGGGACATTAAAGGCAGAGTTAGGTACTGCAAAGATGGTGAAGGCCAGAGAGCACAGCGCGGTGTTCAAATCCATTCTTTATTAAAGCTATGGGTGACGTCACGGAGGGTTTGTCCATTTATATATATACACACAGTCTATGGTGACAACATAGGCCTCGCCCCAACAAAGCGTGAACTCAACAGGTCCTCTTTAAAAAAAAAAACACATTTAATAATTAAACAATATAAGAGAATTGTATTATATAATATAAATATACCACAAGTACAATAGAGAAAACAAGTAATGTACACTAATGTATGAATGAGGTATATCTCTTAGCATGAAAATAGCACACCTTATAATAATAATAATAATAATAATAATAATAATAATAATAATAATAATAATGACGACATGTCCCCTAATATTTAGTGTGCTATTCAAGGGCAAACAAACAGGGTGGCTGCCGACTTCTAAATGCTGATGCATTAAGTGCCATGTCCCCAGGGAGTTTTACCTTCTACCTACAGCACGTGCACTACAGGCACGCACGTACGCACGCACGTACGTGCGCTTCCATCACATACAAACTAGAGCCGGAGGAAGCAGGGGAAGGAGCCTACATTCTTTTTAATGTGCTTCTATGCTTTCTGGCACCTCATTGGCTCGGTGTGATTAATGAGACGTCCCCTCCCAATGCGGGTGCGACCGTGACACTAGGAGAGGAAGGGAGAGAGGGGCAGAAAGGGAGACTTGTCCGTTTTCTTTTTGCTGTGATAGGTAAATGGTACATCTGTAATGCAGCGGTTGCCAACCCTAGTCCTGGGTTTCTTAGAAAGGTATAGTCAGCTATTGTACGCCAATACACTTTTTGTCAAATTCAACAAATATCTCCTTGCATTTCGCAAGCTTAACGTTCTCTGTGTTGAAAAAACATAAACCAATACTTTTACACGGCCCTGGCTTCGTAAATCATAACAGAAAGCGGCGAACACAGCTCGTATCAACAAGGCCGCAGCAGTACAAATTGCTTCAGAATGCATTTCGATGTGGAGCAATACTGTTTTGATTTGAGCTCGAAGTTAGCAAGAATGACCGACCCTGGCTTTCATTTCTCTGCATGTTTTAGATGTCCCCCTTCTACAACACACCTGACTCAAGTGAATGAGTCGTCATCAATCTCTGCAGAAGTCTGATAACGATCCATTCCTATTACGACCCATTCATTTGAGTCAGGTGTGTTGGAGCAGGGAAATGTTTTATTCACCCCTTCGCTCGCACAGAATGTAATTATTGGCCGCTATGTGGCCACACTCTAAGCATGCAGGGCAGTGGGTCCTAGTAAGGCCAGTGTTGAGAACCACTGCAGTAATGGTCACCTTTTGAAGACTGCCACTAATGCAGGTAAGCCGTTGTTGAAGCCCCTAAATAACCCAGGCAGTTTGGCTGAAGAGACCTCTTGAACCTTAATGTGTGGTGTGGGGCGCATGGCACTTGACTGACATTTCGCTGACTCCTCCTTTGTCAGTGTTATTACACCTGGTGGAGAGGACGTTTGACCCCCTATTTGACTCAGCAGCATTCAGTCACACCGGTTGCTTACAGCCTGAGAAGTGATTTAATCTGCCAAATGTTCAACTGTGTGGCGTTACAGTGGCTTTAAACCACGGTCCACCCACCGGGTTGATGACGGGAAGAGCTGGGTTGCAAATTAAAAGAGGGCTCTGTTGACACATATCCTGGGAAGAGCCAACTATAACACAGCCAAGATGACGGTCATTCACATCGTCTACCAATCGTCCAGTCCTCATTAATGTGTTAAAGTGTTTCAACCGGGCAACTCTTGATACCGGTTTGTTAAAAAATAAATGAAACGGTTTGTATATCACGCCATTTAATTATTTGCCTTTAGGTCTGTCATTCATTATTATTCCCTTTTGTAGACCCTTGCCTTCTGGCATCTCTTATTCTCTTCCCAGAAGAGATGGAGAGCAAGTAGGCTATTCAATCACTGGGTATGAGGCAAACAGTATCAGGCACTGAAGTAAATTATCCTAATATTTGCATATTTTCTTCATTGTAGTAAAAAAAAAGCCAACACGGCTCAACCACCCCTACAAAAGGCAATTCCAATTTCATCTAGCGGATAATTGTATTTCAACCAAGAGTGCAAATTCTATCAATCTCCCCCATCAATCCTCTCTCATACTTGCCTACCCCCCAGCCCCGCCCCGCCCCGCCCCCACTCACACATTCTGCTAATCTCCCTCTGTTCGTGTGCCTGAATGACTTGTTTTAGATGCAGGAAGGAAGTCATCTGTTTTCTAAATGTACGGTTGCTGCTTGTGCGCTAATCCTTTTGAGTTACAGATGAAGGGAGGTGGGAGGGGAGAGGAGAGGAGAGGAGAGGAGAGAGCAATTTGGCTTGTTGTTGAAATGGGGCAGCACGTGTGGGTCAAACCTATCTTATGTTATGATCAAGCAGGTGTAAGATGTGTAGTTATGTGTCACCATCGTACCGTAGATGGCCAGCAAATTATGAATAGCTTTGGGTGTATATTACAGGGTGTGAAGCCTCAAATAACCTGCCATCCACTAGAGCCCTCATCGTTTAAAAATACATTTAAAAAGAAAAAAACTACTGTACAGTAAGCTTTTTAAAAGGCCTAAAGGAAGCCTGAAGGAAATCTCTCTGTTGTGACTGTGTCCCAATAACACTACCACAATGCTACATCTTGTTCCTTCCTAAAATCGCCAGACGTTCCCTCCATCTGCCATTTCCTACACTGTCCCAATATGTAGGAGACCAGAGAAGATTTAGAGGAGCCATGCATCCCAAAACGCTATCGTTACTGATCCCAAAAACCTCCTCGAGCAGTAGCAGCTATAGTGGATATAGGAAACAGCGGCACTACGGAAAGGAGAGATTTTTTAAAGAGTCAGTGTGACTAAACTGTCGCATGTTGACATGAAAGTTATGAGTGGCTGCTTGTCCTTTTAAGATTAACTAGAAATTCATTTACAGACAAACAGAAGTACACCCAGTTCATTAATGGCCAACGTTAATCAGCCGTGTCTTTTCCACACTGCTCCTGCTGCCTGTATACTAACTCCAACTGCTCCTCTCTCTGAGTGAGGGGAAGCGATGGCAAGCGGGGGGAAAAAAAAAACACATTTTGGAACACAGGGCACGAGTTGAATGATCGCTCACACAATGACAGTCATTCACAGGTGAGAGAGATAGACAGACAGACAGCCAGACTAATTGTCTTTCTGGATGGCTGACCCGGAAAGGTAGAGAGGAACTCAGGGAGGGGAGTAGATGAGAGGGGGAGAGCTACAGAAATGAAGTCAAACTGTCTGGGGCCAGAAGGTTCCTGGTATTAGAGAAACACTGAGCGAGGCTAGTCATTAGCTCAAGAAGAGGTGAGGGGAGGATTTGGCTCAGCACCTGGATGCGTGAGGCAGGATAAAGGAGATATATAGCGCATGTTTATCTAGGATAATCTATAGACACACTGCCGAGAAGGCTGGTGAATTCTATAACGGGCTACTAAATTTGTTAGTACATACATTATACTGTCTCTTTGTTTCAGTGGTAAACTTGTTAGTACCTTTGCTTTTAACCCAGCGGTTAGTACGGTGGTGTTGTTCCACTGAGTTTGAGATTTGCAAGCGTCATCATAAATCTTTGCATCAACGTAAATCACATAAATGGTTTACTTTAGCGACAGAAAATAGGCAATTGATACATTGATAGATACCAACCTACAGATCATGAAATGCAAAACAACCACTATCTTTGGGTGGGGCTACATTATAATACAAATGCTTTACATTTTTCAGAAACTGGAAAACACTGGCGATGCCTGGCATGAAATAAACATAACCTCCTCTACATCAATAATCATCATTTATGATGATTACCATTTACGAGAATTAAAAGTTATTTATTACTAAATAGCAATCTGCAAGTATCCTATTGAACATAATCGATATAGCTGTCCAATAAGCAAAAAAAAAGTGATTGGAAGACTGGGGTTTTACCTCTTTTAGCTGTATACACCGTTGTACAAATTGGTTAAGATTGAATAAAAATTTAAACACATTATAGTTATTTTTCTTCTTTTTCTACTTGTTCTTTTTTGGGTGTTTCATTATGTATTTAACTTGTGACTTATTACATAAGATGATGTGATTGTATGTTGAAATTGTTTGCATCAATCAAGAAAAAGACAGAAAGCACTGTCAAAAATTCTGGTGTTCCGCTGTTAATTGAACTTGATTTTCCTGGCTATTTTAAGTACACTTTACTACGCCACTACATTAAAGTATATTTAAAATAAAAAGGTTAATATACCTCCTGTGATAGCCACAACACATAAAAACAGCATCACACACTGGCTTTGTTTTTGCCAAGTGTTGAAATTTGGACAATAGTGAATTATTGTAATATAATGTAATGCAGTAGTGAACCAGAAAAAATACGATACAGTAACCTACAGTAGACTACTATTGAGTGATAGTGGCAGACTGGGTCAGATATAACAGCTTGTTCAATTATTAATCTGGGGCGGGGATAGGGTGGGAGCGCACAGAGGGGCATTTTTATTGAGCTACAGTATAATGCCCTCTCTGCTGAATCAGCTGTCTAAGAGATAAACACTGACAGTGAAAAATAAGTCCAAGAATAACAAATCATGGATTAATAGAGTGGATGCATGTCTAATGCCAATGTATAACCCTAAAGTTTCAATTTGTTAAACTATCATTTCACAATTTACAGGATTGTAAAGGCAGGAAAGCTTCAGTAATACTGTACTTGCACACATACAAAGAAGGCCTTCATTTATTATGCCAAACATACTCACAATGTCGATGTCATTACTTCTGTAACAAGTGTGTCTTTTCTGGCAGTTACAAGGATTGAAAAATAGGGCGCGGAGAAGGACAACTTTAAGGAAGATTTACCAAACCACATGCCCCAAATACACTATCAGCAGGGCCTTGCAAACGCAGACACACACCCTATATTAGCGGAGCCACGGGGCCTAAACCCACACGCAGCAGGGACGTAATTGGAGCAGGTAGGAACCTATGTGTACGTCTTGAGTGTGTCAAATGTTTCCCCCCTTCGTCGCTGAGACCGTGACACATTTAGTGTGCCCCCTCTCAGGCACGTCCTCTCCCGCTCATTATCAATCAGACCCATGGCTGCTCGCAGCTGCAATGCATCGTGGGAGCAATAAAGCAGGTAACAAAATAAATATTCCGCACACACACTTTAAACCAGAATGCGATAGCCACTGATGGCCTGAGGAGATGGAAGTGTTTGCCCAGGCAATATTTGTGAAAGTTTAGTACATTTACAATTCCTCGGTTGACTTTATTAATGCCCTGTGACTCACATCTATGAGAGTCCGCAGGAGAACATACAGATAAAATGGGTAGCAAAGCAAAAATGCACATCTGAATAGCATGGCTCAAACCACTGCAATATGTCAGTCATATATGCATCCATACGTCTTGGCTGTGCATGAATCAGGATAATTGCACGCATGAAGAGGTCCACAAACACACACAGATGCACACAGACATCAAACAAGTACTGGGGGTTGTCCACGTGTGTGTGTGTGTGTGTGTGTGTGTGTGTTGGAAAACAGTTGGAAAGTGGTGTAGGATCCACTCAAGCCTCAGGCTGGCT
This sequence comes from Amblyopsis rosae, assembly GCA_025399935.1. Lineage (NCBI taxonomy): Eukaryota > Metazoa > Chordata > Actinopteri > Percopsiformes > Amblyopsidae > Amblyopsis > Amblyopsis rosae. Next base: position 12,733 of record JAODTR010000641.1, read on the forward strand.
ATCCTTTCAACATATGGTTTAAAATAAAAGGGAAGAAAACAGGTGGGTGTTTCTTGCCTCAGAAAATTGATTTTCCCTCTGTCAGAGAAGGTTATAGTCCAACCACACACATTACAGTACATTCTCAAAAATATCAATTAGAATAAAAAGGTGGAAAAGTGGGAGGGTTTGAGGGCGAAAAAAATGTATAGAAACATGTAGAAAACTGTTTGAAATGGTTTAGTTGTTTGATCAGTCTAACACAATCAAACTATATATACTGTATATACACTAAATAAAATTATGAACGCAACACTTTTGTTTTTGCCCTCATTCAACATGAGCTGAACTCAAAGATCTAATACTTTATCTATGAACACAAAAGGCCTAGTTCTCTCAAATATTGTTCACAAATGTGTGTAAATCTGTGTTAGTGAGCACTTCTCCGGTTCCTGACAGTTTGTGCAGAAATTCTTTGGTTATGCAAACCGATTGTTGCAGCAGCTGTCCGGGTGGCTGGTCTCAGACCATCTTGGAGGTGAAGAGGCTGGATGTGGAGGTCCTGGGCTGGTGTGGTTACATGTGGTCTGCGGTTGTGAGGCCGGTTGCATGTACTGCCGAATTCTCTAAAAATATTATTATATATTATTATATCCATCCATCCATCCATCCATCCATCCATCTTCTCCCGCTTATCCGGAGTCGGGTCGCGGGGGCAGCAGCTTCAGC
>JAODTR010000652.1:0-13439 GCA_025399935.1 Amblyopsis rosae
TTTATATCAAATTATAGTAATTAATATCTTTTTTGATACTAATTAATAGCTGTCAGATTACTTTTGAGATGAAAACCACATTTATATACTCTCTATGGCACACTGGCGATTTTCTTGTATTGTGTGTACAGTTTGCAATATACATCTTAGCATAAAAAACAGCTAATCACTTGCCTGCGTTGATCAACTTAGCCTACTCGGGCTAGTTGGCCAGCCTGCAACTTGCTAGCTAAGTGTAGCTGAGAAAATGGTCAATGTGGTAGCTCAGTTATGCTAGTTAGCCAAGGCAAAGTAGTTGATTAAAATTGAAATCTGGCAAATAAACATTTGTTTTCAACAAGTGAGATCAGAGAAATTGCCTATACTGTCAACGACGTCACTGAATGACACTATGAATATTTTATGAGGAGGCATGCATTTCAAGTTTTAAACAAATCAAAAACAGAAAGTACGACCCATATTTCTGTTTTGTTTTACCGTTAATCCAAATCCAATTTCAACTACGAAAATGAGAAACTATTCATCTTTGGTTTCATATTCAAAATTGAAAAACGAAAAACGAGCTGTTTTATGGTTTGCCAATATTAGTTTTAGATCTGAAATCAAATAACGAACAATTTTATGTTAATTCATTTTTTGTTTGAACTTAATAATACAATGACCAAAAGGTACACGGACCCGTAGCCTACCTCATGTCATAATGTGCGATGAGTGATGATCTTATGTCCGTTTCGGAGCACCAAAGGGAAAATATATAAATCGCCATGACCGCTCTACACTCAAGGGTTCCTTTCAGTAAAGGTTCCAGTGATCCAGTCAAAAAAAATACATATCTGGTCTTATTTTTCGCCACGCTGTTCCCCCATAGTATTAAATGTTCTGACAAAATGCATTCTGTTTACAACCACAAGCACATGCCCTGTACCTGCCCAGTGTACCTGCCCAGTGCACCTGTATGCTACGCGACGCGTGTAAGAATCATATCATCATCACGGCTCTAAAACACACATTATTTTAGTATTCTACCCCCGTTTTAAAATTTAAACGTATAATGTAAATGTAGTCTAAGTGGCACCGAAACCGTGCGTTTTAATTCGGTCTGGTAGATACCGATCATATAGAAATCTGGTGCCATGTTGGCACCGGGTTTCGGAACCCAGCCCTAGTCTTGGGCTAATGCTTCTGCGTCAAAGCTACACCGTAACGGATACACATTCAGTATGCGCAATTGCATGGCAGCGTGGCAGGTTATCTACTTTGTAAACGGTATGATCTTCTGCCAGGGGATTTTTGGAAAGGTTATGGGAGACAAATATCTTCTGCGAAAAGTATACTTATTTTACTGTAAAATATATTTTTCAGAATGGGCGAGGCAGGGTAGTGACTGTGAAAGTTATATAGTAATGTAATGAGTAACGTAACTAATTACTTTTAATACCCAGTAATAAATAAAGTAATATTATTAATTTTAAATAAGTAAGTAGTAAGTAACTAGTAACATATTACAATTACTGAGTAACTTGCCCAACACTGACTCTGTATTGCACTAACCTATAATATAATGTACAGGAGGTTCAAATAGCTGAGTTCTGCTATGTACAGCAGTATGCCAGTCATTTGGCAGGTACTTCTACTGTTTGTTCATTCCTTTCTCATTCTGTCTCTGATATTCCAACCCAATCCTGCAATTAGCCCATTCAAGATCCCTTCCTCCTCTTTTATGAATCTGTGCATTTCAAGAACAGAATCCACTAATCAACATGAGTTCTGTCATTTGCTATATCGTGTGTGTGTGCATGCATGTGTGTGCGTGAGTGTGTGTGTGTGCGAGCGTTAGGGTTGGGCCGATATACGATGCATCATCTATCGCAGCTATCTATTTCAGAAGCTCGCCGAATTGCTGTGATAAGGATCACATTACTTCTCTTCTTCTCCTCTCTCTCTCAAACACACACACATACACGCAGATGCAAAATACACTTGTGCCGTGGCTGTATCACACCATCTCGATGTCTACATAGATCTGGCAATGCAATCAATGCATTATGTTAACAACAGCAAAAGGAAACAACTTACTGCTTGTGCTCACTCACTTTGCTGTAGCCTACGATGCCTACCGTGATATGGTTGTTTGCTAGCTGACAACAATCGCTGCCTGTCCTCTTTTGCGCGAATTATATGAGCAGATAAATCTTCCACACCACTTCAGAGTCCTATTTCATTAGGTAGGCTATAAACTAAAAGTAGGTACTGATAGATGAAGTGGAACCATTTGTGCCGACTACATTTGCCGACGCGGACGCCGTTATTACAGATCAGTATGACTAGACCAGACCAGGCCCATGAATAGGGGTTAAGAGGAAAAGTAAAGAAACACGGTGAGTATGGGAGAATGGGCATACAAGTATGCTTGACCTACTTATAGTAATGTATTAAGTATTATTTCAATTTCTTAGATAGTGAATAATTTATAATTAGAGCTACTTTTTTTTGTTGAAATTTTATAAATTAGGCTAATGAAAAATGTATATTGCATGCACCATCCTCCCCCTCCCCCTGATGGAATCGTCCATCACCATGTATTACTGTAGACATCGTTCGATGCCAATTTAGTAGACTTCAATCAACACTAGCGTGTGTGTGGCCCACCAAGCATTTTGGTTTGAGATGCCGGTGTGCTTATTGTGACGTGGCAGATAGCCATATAGAGCCACTTTTGTCTATGCAGTAACTGCACTGCTTGCTTGCATGGTACAGTACACAGCCTAAGAGCCCCACACACCACCACTGACTAGATGTGTGCAACACAGCTGTGTGGGTTGGGTGGCTATAAGGAGAGAGGCAGAGAACAATGTAAGCCATGCAGCAGTGGTGAGGACATGCACATGAAACAACACAAACACCTTACTCTCCTTTCAACCACAAGAGGAATCAATGAGTGTACCTGAAATATTGTGTTGTTCAACAACAGTGGGCAATTCACCATCCCATTACTCATCACTGGGAAAAAAAAACTTAATGCAATTCATTCTAAATGAAAGTTTAATTGAGAAAATATTTTCAGGAGTACTAAACCAATCCATCTCAACTCAAACACATCACACGTCCACATAAAATAAAGAGACAGGCAACACCAATGGTCCCTATTTTTATAGGGACCACTGTCAAATAGAGAAGTAAATGTGTTCGAATAGGATATTTAAATTACTTTGATTAATTTGTTTAAAGATATCAGCAACATACAGTAGCAGAGGTTACAAGCAACAGGTGGCCAATATTCCTCTTTATAAAGCCAAGTCAATAAATAAAGAGTGAGCTCATACACTAGACTGTAAACTGAAGGAGAAGGGAGCACTATATGATTAAGATACACAAGTGCAAGAGGAATTGGGCTTGTCTCTCTCCCTATCTCCCTCTCTCCCCCTCTCCCCCTCTCTCTGTAGCATGCACTCTGTTGTCAGGCTTTGAAGCGATTAGGGAGCTGCTGAATCCTTAGTGTCCAAGCATAGCGCCATGCAGATGTTCATTTGTATGCCAATAAACAAATGTGCCCTCAGATTAAAGCTCCAATGGACAGTGCAAATTCAGCAAATTGAATAGTATTCTCCATGCACATCACTGGAGTGTGGCGCTGCTCTCCACAATTCCCACTGAACATCAACTTCAAAGACAGGTAGAGATTGACACACAACTATAGCAGACTTACCAAGAGAAATGTAGAGTGAGAAAAAGAGAAGGAAATATAGTCAGTACAGCCTGAACTAGAAAGATAATTAAAAACCTGCTATAGTTAAAGCTCACTTCATGCTTATAATGCTGTCATCAGAGTATTAGCACAGTTCAGTATGGACCATGGTCGTCATAATTTCTCCACATGAATCTCCAATTTCAGCTTTTTCAATCTGTCATGCACTAAACAGCTCAAGGGGCAGCCATGGCACCCAATCTCTGACTAACCGCTTCTCTATCTTTTCTCTTTCGCCATTTCTCCTATCATCCCTGTTCCCCTGTCTCTGCCTTTCAGAGGTCGTCAGTCCCCCTCAGTAAAAGCAGTTTAAATCAGTCTGTGTGAATATTCCAATCATTCGATAAGGAAAGGGGGCTTTGTCCCGCTGCACTCTGGGTAATGCTGTTCCCTTTTATTGGCTGACAGGGCTCCATTGAGAAAGGGGGTTTTAGCGGTGATAGCATCACCCAACTGCATGGACATAGTGCCAGATCCAGAACACAACACACCTCCCAAACAAGCTCCCAATCGCATTATCAGCATGGATGCAGGAAGGAAGCAATCAAACATAAAATAAAAACAAATATGATGAAAAGGCTAGATAATATTAACAATACCCTGGGAAAGGAAAATTAATTGGAGAAGAAAACAATTATTTATAATCTATAATATGTCTAATGAGTATGTTTAATACCTGCAGAGACCAATCGCCATATAGCAGTCAGGAAAACCAGACCAATAGCATTGTAGCTGGTATGACATTACAGCTCAACAGCGCAAATTGTTTTCAGGCTCCATTTTCCTGAGGATGACTGCTTTTCATTTTACACACATTTCTCTGCAATTTTACAACCACTATTTCATAAGAGGCCCCAAAGAGTCAGCAGTCCCTCTTCACAGGCTGTGAGTGGCCAATCAACAATCAGCTCTGGCCAACAGGAAACCTGTAATTTTCGACCCCGTAATCATTTCCATCAGACGTCTTGCTGTCCCTTACAATGTGTTCAGCATTCAAATGACACAGAGAAACCTGCTTTAAGATATATCAAGCCAGGAAACAAGGACATGCAGCCATTTTTCCAGCCTGTCACTCATTACTAAATTCTTCTAACCGTCTGGCCTTTCAAACTCACACTTAGCAGGAATAGCCTGGCAGCCACCACATCTTAACTGCACAAGGACACCTTGGACTTAAAACACAAAGTATTTTTTCATGTAGACAGCCACAGATACTGGAACCATCTGCAGATAGTGCAGGTAAAAGGCTTAATTAAAGCTGCATAGTATCACTTTTTAAAATATTGATATTTCATTGCTATTAGTATAGTAATTGGTTTTCCTAAGCTCCAGAGAAACCAAGAGTATAACAGGAGAACTCTTGGATTTAATGGTCAGGCGGGATGTAACTATACATATATAGGGCATATGTTGATGTTTCATTGCTGAGATAGCACTATTCAGTGTCAATGATTATACCTCATCAAGTGATCATACAATTACAATGGGAAAACAGACTGACATTTATTTTTAACTGACCAATGAGACCTGGATTCGCAAGTGGCAGTAGCATTTCCTGCAGTAAATATAATGCCATCATCACAAACGAAAGCTTGTGGAACTTGTGTGAAGAGTCACTAAAAACTCATTCTAATCAGAAGCGTGAGAAGAGTCACTAAAAACGTATTCTAATCAGTCACAAGGCTATATAAAGATTCAGTCCCTTCTTTAAAGTTATAGTTCACTTAGGCTTTTTATCAGAGTGGCTAAGGGGTAGGAGTAGCAGGTTCACCTTCCGAAATAACATTTCACGGGTGTGTAATTTCATGTGGTATAATCGGGGAATGGAGCTCTGGAGCGTGGCCTGGTGGATTTCTCTGCCTATTGATTCCCATTCCCTAGGAGGCAAAAGGATAGATGTCTGGGATTTAGACATGGAAGGCACTTTCTCATCACTCCCCCCATGACCAGCGCAACCACAACTGACCAAACAAAACCTTTTAGAAGGCTTCTGTACAAAACCTCTCTTTCTATTTTGTTACTATTTGTAAACTGAGATTTACTTTATGCCTCCACCATGCAGCTCTTAACTTCTGTAACAATGCTTACATAGATTACTGCAATCAAGAAAGTGAAATCACCTCAGCATTGTATCACCAGAGCAACCAATGCCTTGTAAAAGCAGTTAACTAGATATATTTGAGTGAATGGATAAGTTGGAGAGGGGGAGAGAAAGAGAGAGAGAAAACTCACAGGCCATATAGCTATGTTTTTTTTAATGATTATTTCAAACAAAAGGGGAATTACAGAGCAAATTTCATAGTGTCCCATATGACTTTCGTTCCACTACACACTTCTAACTAGTGCTGCTGTTGGGTGTTTAAGGCCACTAGACATTACGGACAAATTCCAGGGATGTGTGCCTTGGACCAACCTCTGCTAAAAGCATTTGGACCACTTGATAGAGGAGGCAGCTCTGCTAAATTGTGTACGATGCTGGATTTTATTCAGCCACCCCTCATTTCTATTCCTTCCAGTGGTGAGCAGATGGAAGTCCTTTCCGTGTCGCGGTATTTGGTGATAAGGCTGTTTATGAGTTCCATTACGTGCTTGGTGGGCTGCGAGCATGCGGTCTCGGCCCAGCCATAGGGAAAAGGGGGGTTGCTCACAATGAAAATAGAAGCAGTGTATTTGTGACTATACAATGTTGTTATGCTTATTAGTGTCTGAAATGTGCACTGGCTGTTATAAAAAAAAAACACATTCCTTCCTCTTTTCCTTCGCTTCAGGTTCTATGAAGTCCTTTGTTTGGGTTTTGGTTACTGTAGCACCGAACCACAGTTGGCCAACTCTAAAAAGAAAATAATAATGCATGATAATAATTGCAAAAAAACATGCTTAAACAAGGTTTAACACTGAAGGAAGAAGTTAAATACTGTGCCAAGAAAATGGAAATATATTTTGTAGAAACAGATTGGGCTACCAGTCTTAAATTAAAAGTACAAAATGTGTTAGAATAATCTTGTGGGGACATTCAGTTTAAGATTTGGCTTAATGGAGTTCCCAACTGAACCCTCACAAGCAGAGCTAATTGTTAAGTAAACATTTACTTTTAACAGACAATGGACAGAACCTCACACACGCCAAATGCATAAGATACAGTACAGTAATGTACAGTACAGCCTGGTCTACATATTTGCCTAATGTAAAAAATATTGTAACACTGTAATGTTTTGTCAAGAAGCTAGATCTTAATCTTAGGTTTCCACAAACACACAAACATCCAACAAGCAACCATTTTGCCCAACAGACTAACAAACATCTAAGAAACAGTAGTCTCACGTGGGTGGTCCTTATCTCTCACCTGCATAAGAACACAGTGGTGGGTAATCGGTGCACGGATATGGGTCTCCAACACAGGGCTCCGGGCCTGTTTCTCCCATAAGCGGCCTTAGGCTTAACCGTATCATCGTCGAAAGCTTTAGAGCTTGACCGGTGTTGTTCATAACTCCTTCTCTTTTAGTCTGCCACATCTCAAAGAAGACAGCAGAGTTCGCAAACCATTTGATTAATTTTGCCATGGGAATGAAACTCCTAGTTTGAAGAAGTCAGTCAATTTCAGTCATCCCGATGCTCTAAAATGTCCAAAAAAACTTGTTACTTGTTACGTTTACATTTTTTCTCTATAATGCAATATTGGACAAAATATTAATGTTTTCACCCCGTATCTCACTCGCTGCTGCTGCTCTCATCATGGCAGATGTCATTCTGACACATGCATGTAGCCATGGTATATGATGTGCAGGTGTTTTACAGCTGCTTTCATTAAACAGTCAAGCCACGTAGACTGGATAGTCTACCGACAAAAACAAGTTTATCCAAGTTGAGTATAGCCATCTCCCACTGCACAGCAATAGTACCCGGTACAACTATTATGCTAGCCTAGCTGTTACTAGCCTTACTGGTGTCGTTTGAAGAAAAGGCATTCTCGAAATTAAATCAGCGTCAGGTCCTCTTCACGTGATAATTTCATTTCACATAAAATATGAATCTAAAACTGTATATTTAGTCCACTGATATTCAGTTTAATTTATCTTGATTCTCTATAACCTAACAATATTGCTCTATTAAGTACAACAATTAGTTTGGCAGTAAGCTCAGCCTGCTAGTCACAATCAACTCACAAAATATCAGTATAACTCACAATTGGGGTATTCTGAATTAGTCGAATGATGTTCAAATCTTCACAGAACGCCCCTCAATATCAAAATATGATTGGCTAATTAATCAAACACGCCCACATTCACTTGACAATGGAAGATACTGGCGTGGGGCAATCACTTTGCTCATTGATGGGCCTGCCTAGCAATAATTTAAATGACTTTCAATTATCACAAGATGCTAAATACATTTTGTACAATAAAAATCAATTTGCCCCTGTGGTGCGTTCTAGGGGTACTAACATATAATCTGGTTTTACTCAAAAAGTAAAAAATCTAAAATCTATGGAAAAACACAGTGACATAAGAAAATACATAGTTGAGGATGTCCTGGCAGCTTGAATGATACAACTGTATAAATGCAAAGTTACATACAAGTTACACATCCGGGTCCATTTGGACCCATGTTGTGCATTCTAGGGTTACATTATATGTCTGGACACTGAAGACATTTGTGAAGTTTAGCCAGTAGAAATGCATCCCCCCTTTCTTCCATTATTTAGTTATTCAAGTACACATATTGTACATGGCCTTCTTTGCCATGTTTTCTGTTTCATTTCACGGTGCACCGCAATCTCAATCAACAGGTAACGACGGCAGACAGGCAAATCTAGCACTCCCACTCTCTAGCACCTACTGTGTATGCATTCAATTCCATTTGCATTGTCCTACTCCCTGCTGTTATCCTACATTAATTTGATCTGGTTAACGTGACCTTTAGGAGATTAATGGCACTTACAAATATGCAAGTTACCCATGGTATTGAACCTTGATCCTTGAACTCCTTTATCATTACAGAGACTTTCTCCCATTCTCATTGAAACTAAAAGCAGCCGATCCTTTCTTGTGTGTAGCCCGTGTAATGTGCAATTGTGGCCACGTTATGGTGCTGATGAGCCAAACGCGTCAGCAGTATCTATGTGGTAGCGCACAATAAGAACCTTTGCAGTTACACGTCGCTTGCAATTCAGATTTGACATGAGAACTGTGGAATATTTCTCTCAAAATTATGTATGTTAATATTAGCAGCGCAAGTGTGTCCTTCTATCCACACATGCAGATTCATGCAAGCTAAGCTTTGGATTTGTAAATGTGAATATTGTAAAGTTATCTGAAAATGTAATTTGCATGCATGAATAATATTTGCTGATGATTTGTGAGGTTTCTGTTTTGCAGATGGCAAAAACATGTTTGTGGATTATACCTATGGACACAAATTGAGAGCTGTTGGCGTGTGGATTGCAAACACACGTTTGTAGATTATAACTACCCATGCAAATTGAGAGGTGTATGATTCTGGGTTATAGTTTTGCACATTAATAATATTGATATAAATCTCTCCCATACGCATGACCCAGAAGAATTCTACAATGTAAATTACTGTATGAGACTTTGCTATACTAACTATATCCAGTAAGGGGCAGTGTTGAGCATGATTGTTCCCTGGATGGATTGTTCTGCGAAGGGATTGTTCCACAGTGAGACTCGGATAGTATCTGAAAGAGTGTTCTCGCTCGAGCATGCAACCATGCGTGAAACATGCACAATTGCGAAGACTGATATATTAACTAGCTCGTTATCAGATGACAAGTTAGATGACAATTCCATGCCTTTGTGTAGTTTCAGTTGAATGCTAGCAGCCCTAGTCTCAGCCTCTTCCATTCATTAGCACTATACATCACATAAGTTAAGCAAGTGATCCGCTTTCCCTCTCGTACATTTCCAACATAATGTTTAAGTCAATCTGTCAGTCAACGATATTCTTAGCTCCCATTGGTAGTCGCCTCAATCGGGTCGCTTTAAATTGAGATTTGTTTAACTCAGTAGCAGCCCACATCACATCGCTTCAAGTCGCTGAATCTCATTGATGTTCCATTGTCTCTCGTCGCTACATCGCTGGTAGTTGCTTGCAGTGTGTCCGGGGCTTTACTTGTGCTAAATGTCTGCGGATGCTGTACATAAGCATGTAAGCATGTCAGCACTATCAGAAAGTGAGCAACAGATTTTCATTGGCTGCATGCATTGTCACTCAAGACTTTACGTAGATAATTTCAGTACAACACTAATGCAGTGCTTTAATTACTAATTTCAGTCTGTTTCTTATAAGCAGTAGGCATACTTATTTAACCTATAAGATCTGCAAACAGATAGAGTCATGTAAAGTGTAAAGTATTTAGTCAATGAGTTTCCGTAAAGGTCATTGTGCATGTCAATCAAAATAACTCTCCTGTCAAGTAGGTGGGTCTTGAACTAGTTAGCCAATGTTGTCCAAGACTTTGTGTAATTAAAGGCTGGCTCTGCGAGAATATAGCAGCGCCAGAACTGTAGGGGGAGGGGAAGTGAAGAGTGCCACTCAGAAATGGGAGGGGCATTTGCTCTCTAGGTTTCAAACCAAAATGCTAGTTTTGAGCCCAAGGCGAATTCAAGGAGACAAATCAAAAAGTGTCCCAAGCGACCGGGAAACAAGCGACTAGAAAATGAGATGGAAAAACAATGTCCGTGAATACAATAAATGGAAGTGTTATCGTGTCTGTCTATTTTACATTATTTGCTTTAAGACTGCCTCATATAAGACTAATGTATTCTGTGTCTAATGGAGCTGGTCGCTTCGAGGGTCGGGCTGAATGAAAGTCGCCACAATGATTTTCTCTCATTTTCTCTGAAGTGCCAATTATCTCAAATAGAGGCATTATAAGGAAGCCTGATTCGGTCAAGTGAACAAACCCCTGCAAGTTTCGCTCCCAAAGCCTGAGGTCATGCTACCCTTATAACGGGACATATTTTGACTTTAAGGGAACTAATGTGACTAAACGGCAAAATGTACTCCCAGTACAGCCTAACTTTCTTTACAAGAGGAAAGTATTTGATCTAATTTAAGAAAGCATTAGAAGTTATTTGTGAATAGAGAATTGTGGTGACACTGGAAGGTCACAGGCGAACGTTGGGTACGAGTGCACGTGTGATCACAAACGTGAATGGCTGAAAGACAACGCTGTATTATCTGAGAGGGTTGATGTAGGCAAAAGGGCGAGAGAAGGGCAGAAAGTCTGGGGGAAAATGGAGATAGGATGTTAAGAAAAGTGAGAGATTGTGTTGGCCTGTGATGAAAGGCTTGATTGGTTAGAGAACGATGATTGTCGTAAATGGCCTGGAAGAAGATGGCGCTACCGTTTCTCTTTCCCTCTTTCTCTCACTCTGCTTTGTCACATTCTCACGTCTACCTCTCTTTCTCTCTCCGTCCCCCCCCCCCGGTTTCATCATGGTAACCCATCAACAGAGTGCCTCTCTCCTGCCTAATGGCACCACTATTAGCGCTAATGCATTTCAAATATACAGCAGCTGCCACGCTGCAATCTGATGGAGAGTGCATGCCTTGTCTTCCCTGTGTCTTTCATCCCTTCTTGTTTCTCCCCGGTCCAGCGTCTCAAAGGGTCATGCACACCACTTGCACTGTGAGACAGTGGTCAGCACAGAGTATGTCCTTTACCTGCATGTAGCGGAATGTGCACTACAATTCAACATACTGTGTAGCACTGATGTTGACATGACACCAATGGCTTAGCTATAGAGTTTAAGATCTCTGGTGGGTCATCACATACATCACCCATAGAACTATATCATAACTAGAAGCAACAATCCCACTTTTGCCATTGACATTCTTGATGCAAGTTTTTGCCTCTTTGTCAAAATGGTGGCGACCTGCTATGACGTATTTTACATCATATAAATCTTTGTTTGAGCACACAGTCCAAATAATAGTTGAAGCTGAAGCAGTGTTACTACCGCGGATGGAATATATTCATATTCAGCCCAACTGCCTTTGATTACCAACCGCTACTACGCCTGGCCACTGTTTTTTCGAGCCGTTATATATCTACAAATATACCGATGACAAAATAAGCATTTCATTTTAAATTGGCATCAGCAAAATTGAGTCTTTGGTATTACTGCATACCAGTGTAAGACGCTGTTTACCGGGAGGGCATGTGGAACTCAGATCGAGTTCGTTGGCGGATTGGAGCTCAGTAACGCATCGCGCTGGAGCCCCGGAGTTGCACCGGGCAAGCTGGACGGCAGAGCATGGTGGCTGTATGTCGGAATGGAGCTCTTTAATGTCTCGCTGGTCCCCGGGAGCTGCACTGGGTGACCTATGATAACGATTTGTAACCCTAACGATCAGTAAGAAGACAGACAGCTCCATCTTGTGAAGTGCGTGATGTCGGCTACAATACATCAACTGATAGTGCATGAACTCTTCTGTTGATTTCAGGCAGACTGGGCGCCGTAATGAATAGAAAACAATTAACACTTACTGTCAGTGGCTGTGACAGCATGCTACAAAACATAGCGGCTGTGACTCGGGGTAGGATCTTTAGCAGCTACTGTTGTACAATTCAATATGAACCTGATAATTAAATAGTGATTCTATCAATTTCATAAAAATATTTTCACACGTCAATATTTTGAACCTGTAGAACAAGCTTCATTTGATTTGCAATAAATGATGTCAACCAAACAAAATAGAAAGTGTGCCCTTGCACCTTTATTTTAATATAGCAAACGTAAAAGCTGGATATAAAACACATCTTGTAAATATTTGTACTTAAAATAAAAAGTGTAAACACCATAAGTGAATACATGTGAGGACATATTGCCGATGTGGCAATGCTTATTTAAGTAACAATGTTCCACTATATAGAAATAATAATGTCTGACTATTATAGGTAATGGTCTCTAGGTAATTCAGTCCATAATCGGGATTAGTCAGTCAAATCAATAGTGGCGTTTGAGAAGGCGAGACGCAAACTTCACTAACGCACACACAAGCCAAATAAGACTAGCTGGTCTACTAGCCTGCCGGGCTAGTAGACCAAAATGTCCAGTAGTCCAGCTAAAATGTCACTAGCCATGTATGTATCTTTTTACAAAGTAACACGCAGTAGTTTCTGGAAACGTTTTCTATATTGCCTGTATTTTGCCAGTATTCTTGTTATGTATCTGCAGAATAGCCTATTACATAACTTTTTGTATATGTGTGGGTAACTTACTTTCACTTCTATTAAGTTCTCTCATTCAAAGTGTAGGTTAAATTGGCACTGTAATGATGATACAGTAGGCTATTCTGCACACACACAAACATATACTAGCCTGATACTATTAATGATATGCACCAAACATGATTGGAACTGACTTAACATAGTAAAGATTCACCATAGCATACAGTAGCCTACCTGTTAGATCACTGTTTCATAGTAGCCCACAACCAGTAAAGAAGAGCACTGAGCTAATGGAGGGACACATACACATCTTTAACTGTACTACAGGAAACTGCAGAAGATTAGTCTACATTTCAGATCAGTCAATAATGTATTGTCTATGTGGCTGAGCTGAAAGTAGAGACCGCAATTATTTTGTATTTAATAATAATAATAATAATAATAATACATTTTATTTAAGGACGCCTTTCAAGACACTCAAGGACATCTTACAATACA
>JAODTR010000663.1:0-13439 GCA_025399935.1 Amblyopsis rosae
GGAAAGAATGTGTGAGTTTTCATAGAAAACATGAAATTGTCTGGGTGACCCCAAACTTTTGAACGGTAGTGTATATGCACACATCTCCTGGCTCTCCATGATCAAGGGTGTGTATTATAACATAATATAATGCAGCCACCTATCCCAGTTTAACACTTACAGTATGTATTTTGTCTAAATCTCCACTGTGTCTGTCACAGCGATGAGGACATGTCATCCACCACTCCACTGTTGGTCTCCTTCTACCTTCTCTGCTATACACCGTTTGCTTTGTCTGAGGTTAGACACAAAACATATTCAGACACAGTACGCTAATGTGCTGTATATAATAGATGTATGACATGCCTGGAAAGCCTGTTTGCAAAGGTATACAGAATACAGATACAGCGTTTTGCAACGTTGTTCATGAAGGAATTCATATTTACTGTAATTGTTTTGCCTTGTCTAAGGTTTTCCCTTTCTTTGACCAAACAGCTAATCCTTCTGGATAGGGTGGACCTGTTGCCGGCTCCTTATTGGCTAAGGACCTTGGCATCAGTGATGTCATACCTAAACTGTGGGCTGAATCCATTTATTTACTGCTCCAATCAACACTTCCGAGAGGCAGGCCTTGCCTTGCTGTGGACCTATAAAAAGGCATTCTCTGAACCTATCCTGACACGCGTTACTAAACTGGAACTTTAAATACTTAATATGATAATCGTTTATGGTAAAATAGACCGTTTATATGCTATTAAATTGTACCACTGAAACCAATAACTAGCTAGCTATGTCTACCGTAACAAGTAAAACAAATGTGGAGTCACTGTCAATAATGTTATGTTACTGTTTTGATTATCCATTTTCATTAATAGGATTCTTTTTTTCTGTAATCACTGAAGGGGCTGTGTAAAAGCCAAATGAATGACAAATATAATCTATTTATGTTTAATTATTAATTTTCTATTATCATTTAAATGATCATTAAAACATGCATTTATAATTAAATAATTGTACTGCATTATTATTATTATTATTATTATTAATAATAATATTATTAGTATTTGTATTATTATTAGTATATTGTATTTTTGTATTTGTTTGTTGGGGTGCCGGTCATATGACCTTGACTATATGATTAATAGGTAAGGGGTGACAAGCACATATCATTTTAGACTTGACATGTGGGTCCGAATCCCACATGTGTAAGTCCCAAATGTTTTTTCTTTAATGAGCAAGGTTAAAGACATTAACACTCACATTTTATATACAAAATTAATATTCTACAGCTAATAATACATACAGTAGTATATAGTTTTACTGTTATAAAAATGAACAATTCTGTTAGATATGCACTGACTGTATAAAGGTTATACTTTATATGATACTTGCAAAAGTAACAACTCAAGTAGATAATGTTGCATCAAGTTCATGTGTTAAGGAGCATTCTATGCTTGTAGGGAGGGAGAGGGATCGAACACTACTACAGTCCTAATCTTCTTTTAGAGGCTTAGCGGGACTTCAGATTGTCTAGCCATTGCCATATATTGTTTACAGATATTGCATTAGGAAGAAAATCAGCTACAGAGCTTGGGTGTTTTATTCATGGGTGTGTGAACTTTATTTATCCACGTTAGCTGATGGAATCATCATTCTAATCAATTGTCTTGATTAATTTGGGATCAGTGTTCCAGGCTAATTTGGTAGCCATTTTACTATCTTTTGTAGATTAGGCCTTTGTTTTCCTGACCAGAGACTTCCAGACAAATACCTGAACATGAAGGACCGCCTAGCCCATCTTAAAGAGGTATAACTTCTTGTTTTTTGTTAAACTCCATGCAATACCTGTTGCATATAGAACCATGCATCATGTGTATTTCAAATGATTTCTATTTTTAATTTATATACAGTATATCATATTTATATTGGTTTCAATTAGCATACACTTCCTAATAATTTTTTATAGTATGTTTAATATGGTCATAGCCTGTCATTATGTCATCCAAGTAAACAATAATACATTTTCTGTTGCAAATTATTATACCTACAGTAGTGTTTGACAGACATTTCTAGATATGTAGCCTATATTGTCAGTTTTGTGGTAGGCATGGTGTGAAGTTATATGAATGCCCTTGGAGCAAGGTACTTTGAAATATGAGGAATATAGAAAACTATATAGATGACTTAGCATCCAAGACACATATAGCAACTTTGCATGGTAAATGTATGATACTAGTGGTTCCTGTATGACTTTACATTAATGGTATAACCTCTCACCTTAAAACAAAAACTAGTATATAAATGTATTGTCTCGTTGGCCAATGCAGCTTTCTCTGATATCCATCAATTAGCATTTAGCATCTTGCTTATCATGTTTCCCTAACAGAACAGTGATGCTGGACGATGCATGGACGATTTTTTCACCCAGGTATTTCATTTCTTTGTATTGCTGTACCTGGGTATAATTTACCACAGGCCTGTGATGTGTGCATGTGTGTGTGTGCACGTGTCTCAGATTGAAGATATCCGCGTCAGCATCGATAAAATTGATGAGAGCATCACCGAAATAAAGAAACTCTACTCAACTATCCTGTCTGCCCCCACATCTGACCAGAGTAACACACACACACACACACAAATTAAAAAGTATAATTTTCTTGTTTTTTACTGTTTTCATCATTATAGTTCCGCTTTTACCAACTTCTAGTATCTTGTTTTGTTTTCAGATAGTGACAAAGCCACACAGGCTCACGCATGTATACAGCAGCATATACTTTAGCATGGTCATAAACACTCACATCTAGTGGCAAACTCAATCATTGAAATTACTTTCAATTATCACAAGATGTTAAATGCAATTATGTACAATTAAAATAAATACAAAAATGTATCTCGGGGCTAGATGAAAATAATAACCCCACTAAAAATTTTAAAAGTTATTTTTATGCAAAACCAAAGAATTAAGATTTCTATTTTTGAAACACACTATGCATCTCTGGTGTTGGCCTGTAAACAGTGTAGGCCTATGTACTGTAAGCTGTCTGTCACTGTCTGATAGTTATCTTTCTCCCCCAGAGACACAAGATGACCTTGAGGCTCTCACCATTGACATCAAGAAGGCTGCCAACAATGCTCAAAACAAACTCAAGGGTCAATAATGATTCATTATGTATTATGTAAATACTGTATGTATATTTTAGTAAAAATGTATTAAACCAAAGTCAATAATTTTGGGGTTACACTGTATCTATTCATATTATTATTCAGATACAGTATACCTCTATGCTAACTAGAATGCTTGAAGGTATTTGACCAAGTCAACATACAGTATAAAACACATACAACATAGTAAATAAAAAATAAATATACATACAACAATATACTTCTAACATTTGTCCCCCCCGCCCATTCTGTGTACAGTGCAGGTAAACATACAATTATTAAAATTATGACATTTAATTTGCCAATTATTAAGCATTTTATCTATGACTTTACTATTACATTTGATTAATTAATGTATGTATTTATTTATTTATCTCCCAATGCTAGACTATATAGTGTAGCAATAAATTAGTCCCACAAAAAGTACTGCACTAAAAGTAAGTCAGTAAGTAACAAAGAAAGGAGAAGAAACAGGCATTGTAAGTATCATGCAGAGAAGTGTTGCTATTTCTGACTTGAATTTAAAGCTGTTTTCTTGTTGTTCATCAGGCATTGAGCGCCATCTGGAGTTAAAAACAGACGAGAGAACCTCAGCTGACCTCAGGATACGCAAGTCACAGGCAGGACAACATAAAAAGCCATAACACAGACCCTATTGTATTCATTCAACTGTTTGTATGGATTCACAAGTTCTACGTTCACTTGTTTGTGTGTGGTTGCCGACTAAATCTCTCCATTGTAACAGCTGTTTCTACTGTCCATCACTCAGTATTTAGCAGATTGATCAGACATTAATGTTTCCCATGCCACTACTGAATAGAGCTGCCATTAATTCGTCTTCAAATAATAATGATGTCAAATGGATGTTTTGTGTCATAAATGCATTCACTTGATAATTTCATTGACCGTGTGTGTGTGTGTGTGTGTGTGTGTGTGTGTGTGTGTGTGTGTGTGTGCGTGCGTGCGTGTGTGTTTTCCCAGCATGCCATCTTGGCCAAGAGGTTTGTAGAGGTGATGACAAAGTACAGCGAGGCGCAGGTTGACTTCAGAGGCAAGAGCAAAGGCCGTATCGCCCGGCAGCTTGAGATCAGTGAGTCACAGACACAGCATCATGCTGGAAGGGTTGCTATCTGTGTAATATACCTATACAGTAGTATGCCTACAGTGCGTGACTATTGTTGTCTGTGGTGACCTCTGACCCTCTCAGCGGGCAAAGCCACAACAGATGAGGAGTTGGAGGAGATGTTGGAGGGGGGAAACGCAGCTGTGTTCACGGCTGGGGTAAGCCTGTTCTTGTGCACATAACATGCAAACATGCACAATCCATGCACTAATGTGGCTAAAGGTAATATGACAAATGTGTGTTTAAAAAAAGATAAACTAAAATCCCTGTTCCACCCCCCACCCCAACCAACTTCCATGCATCCCACACAAATGTGTGTGTGTGTGTGCGTATAAGCCTGTGTTCCATGATTATGTCTATCTCAGTTAAATGTACTGCTACTAGAAGTTAGTTTGATGTATATTCATTAAAAATTTTAAGTATATACAAATAGGGTAAACCAGTGGTGATACGAATAAAAAAAACTCTGACACACTCTGACGAAGGCAGCAGCTGAAACCCGTAAATGTCATAGTCAATATATTTATTAAAGGCTTTATAAATTTGACAATATCCACACAAGTGCCTTGTGTTTTTTGAATATGTATCACCACTGGTTTACCCTTTTTGTGGTTATACTTTTCCTTATTCCTGAATATTTACTGTTCCCTGACAAGACACCTGTGGAAATGAATATACTGTATGTGGAATACCTGAGGCACTCCTGCTATTACTTATCTTACAAGTTTGGTGTGAGTCTCTTATTTTACATTTAGCATACACTGCATTACTAACAATCATCACAATAAGCTGATTTTGTTTATTATTTTAATACAGTCAGTATATTTGGAGACCATTCAGAGCCAGTTATGTTGTGTGTGGTGTTCTAGATCACAGAGTCAAAGATCAACCAGCAGGCTCTGAATGAGATAGAGGCCAGACACAAAGATATCATGAGGCTGAAGAGCAGCATCAAAGAGCTCCACGACATGTTTGTTGATATCACTATGCTGGTGGAGAACCAGGTATTATATCACACACACACACACACACACACACACACACACACACACAAAGGAGAAGGAATTGAAAATAATGTCATTCTAATATACAATATACATCAATATGTTTAAGACCTATATTTGCATATGATGTCACGTGATTTACTTTTCACCCATGTAATGTGGAACAACATGGATGCTTTTTCTATTATATTGACTGCTCTAATAGCAAGTATACATTTGTATCAAGACACAGAAGGTGTATGTGACACACAATCACATTCAAGCAAAGTTCAATTTGCTCACTCACTCCAAGCTGTTTATTTGTCTCACAGGATCCATACCAAAAGGTGTCAGTGCATCACCTTCTTGCATGAATCAAACAATACTAATAATTTCAATCACAATGTGCTTGTGACATAAGTATTATACTCATGCAACAAAATATACAGAAACGTTGTGAAATGATTGTGGTGGGCGTTACAGCGTGTGTATATGATTGCAGATGACACCACTAAATGGTAAAATTATCTTCAAGTCTTGATTTTGCACAGGGCATTCAACGAAATGAATAAGGCCAGGCTGGTCTACAGAAATAGATAGTCTCCATTACAACTATCAAGAGGGCATATCAAAACATGAAAAAATAAAAACCAGAGCATGTATACCTTTGATACAGGGCAGGTTGAAGGGCTAGCAAAATAAATTAACAACTGACAACACAACTGGAAAAACCTTAAAAACCTAATTGTATCACATTATAGTAAACTGTCCGAGAGTACCAGCTGTGGGCATGACCTTTTGTTTTGGCGCCAATAGGTCAAACGTTCTCTTTTGAGTACATTATCTATTGTTTCCTCAGTTCACCCTATATATTTATCTTTTACGGAATTTATTTTTTTGCTCACCTAAAAAAATGTAAAGACAACCAAATGATCCTGGTCTTTGGAAAACAAGAGTAAAGACCAATGTATGCTGAAACCTACGGATATAGCCAGGGCTTATTAACTCTGTATCCTGACACTGTACACTGATTGGCCAAGTGTAACATCACTACATCCATAAATTCTTAACTAGAAATGGTCCAAATTTACATTTTCTACAAAATTATACTCAGTTACACTGATAAATCTGCATTAAACTCTGTTGCTACATACTACATGTATGTATGGATATCGCCAATCACAAACTCACTGTTGCACTAAACTTTACTGTGACCTTATGGGTAATGTAGTCCATTTTCGTTCTAATACATTCTCATAAACATCAATAAATCAAATTAATAAATCAAATTAATGATACTACATTAAATCATAGTATGTATTTATAGTATGTATTTACCAAAATCATTAGAAAAGTTAGAACAGCCTGACCAACTACTTTCACCTGTCTCATCACATACATACACCCTGCTCTCTTCTAGGGTGGCATGATAGACAGGATTGAGAGCAACATGGACCAATCAGTAGGCTTTGTAGAGAGGGCGGTTGCTGACACCAAGAAAGCTGCCAAGTTCCAACAAGACGCTCGGAGGGTAAGTTAGGACCCAGGCTGGAAGGTCTTATGTTAGTGCTCTGACATGCACTTGTCCACATTGTCTTAATGATGATTATCCGTATTTAGATTATACACTAAGGAACTGTGTGATCAAATGCCATACTCATAGGTTTCTGGTGTTACAGTACATTGTACCTGCTGTTTGTAGGAAGGCTGAAGCCTGAAATTGTAAAGGCTCAGTCTTGTTACAGAGACCAAACATCTCAGCAAAAGCTTCAAGTGTGCTTGAGTATGGACAAACATTGCTGGAGCAGTTATATGGAACAGGAGAATTGATATATATATATATATATATATATATATATATATATACTTTCATGACTCCTAATGTTGTGTACATTGGATTGCTGTATATATACAGAATAGGGGGATAGAGGGATCTGCTCCTAGCAATATCATCTCCACCTATTTAATTTCTATCTCTGCTGCATAGTGTGCTGTGTGATTATTTTATTCTTAGTGAAACATTTTTATCTTCCATTTTTTAGAAACAAATGATGATCCTCTGTTGCTGTGTGATTCTGGCCCTCGTCCTTGGCTCTTTTCTCTATAGCTTCTTCAAGTAGTAGCCCAGGTCAGACCAACCAATAAAGCAGTCATTTTGCCTGTTTTTGAGTTGTGACACTAAGGAAGCAACACTACACGAATAGACTCACTCACCAAATAATAACACAAATATAATAAACATAGAATTTTTTTGGGTCAAAATATCATTTTATAATTCATTTGCGACCTGTCAGGCTCACAGGGATATGCTCAGATATTTATGCTGGGTTTTCATTTTTCAAAACATGAACATGACATGACAGCATGCTATTGCTAAGATAGAATGTATATTAAGGCATGCCAAATTTTCAGTTTTCAGTTCAAATTTTAGTAAAACATCAAGCTGAATCAATGAAATTCAAGATAGCTAAAATGAACCCAGATTGGAAAAAGATACACACCTACAGGACATTCAGAAGAAAGAACATACAGGAAGTTAAGTGAGTATCTGAAAAGGTATTGTCAATACTACTGTATACCTCCATTGATAGGTATAAAATTATGAATATTACTAAAAGTAAATACTTCCCTGGGAATACTTACGGCAGCCTTTTTCCTTGTGTGGGTTAAGGGCAGTTTACGTGAAAATATACTGTATTGAATATATGTATGTTGCTATACAGTATGTGTAATTGTGTATAGGTATATTTTAATTGTTCTACAGCACTATGAGACAACAATATGTTACAGTGAAGAATATAAAAAAGCTTTAGATACATTTTCATGGTTATAAAGTATGAGTGATAAATATCAAGTCATTAAAGGACACAATATGTGTTTTATATTCTGTATACTATAATGTTAAATCTTTTTAGTAAATAGAGATAAATAATGCTTTTTCAGAGATGCATGATGTTTTTTACCAATGCAATAGTAACGTTTGCAATCATTACCTTCTTATATGCAGATGTAATACATTAGATATTATTGTGTTGTAGCTTCTAATTCAAAGAGAAATATATATTTTTCAGCCCTGCAAAGCCATCTGCAGTTATGCTGATTTTTTGTCAGGAACAATATCAAGTAGCCTACTTATGCCATCACCTGAATATCAAAGGCAGTGTTAGCCTAATAGATAAACTAACAAAACCTTAGCTTACCCTACATGTATCAAGTCTCTCTATGTAGGCATCATTGTACAGTTCCAATGCAAATGATTATGTATTTACAATGTTGGTGGCAGCTTTTGAATTTGAACTTTTTTTTTTTTTTTTTTTTTTCTTCATATTTGAACGGGTGTAATTTCATAGAGGTGTGTTTCTTAATGTAATGATTTTTAATTGCATCTTTTGTTAAACATATTCTAATTTGTCCTGAATGTATTGTCAGCTTGGCTTTCCCAGAAACAGTTGATAGAGTTATTATGTGCATGCATGCCTATTCATTTTAGTACAGTGGTAGGAATGTGTAGGCAAATATTATCAGATGTAAGTATTATCAATGTTTTTGCAGATTGATCCCTGATTCGCAACATACATTAAAATAAGTGTTGTTGTTGTTGTTATTATTGACGTTGTTTTCAAATTTTTGCAGTGTATTTTATGATGGTTGGTTGATATGGTGAAATTAATAAAATAAAAAATATTTAGGCCTAATTTCATATATAATCACAGTAAACCCATCATTTTGTCACGTCCTTCTTGCCGTCCACCTTTTTGCAAAAACATGATGGACAGGCCGCTTAACCAATCCCAACAGACTTGCAACATTTTTGAACGAATAAGCATTAGCATCCTGATCTACGTACGGAGCTACAGCCACTTCCTCAATGGGGTGGTAGCTGTGAAACGTGTCTCATCTGTATCATCGGGAGTTAACTGCGCCGATAGAACGACGTACACATTTTGTACGTCAGCAGTTTTTCAATAAACGGTCCGCTCAGTAATGGTGGTATGTATTACATTTAGTTAATAATCTGTTGTTTATGTCCACTTTCATTGAATAATGTTTAGCACATAATTCTCTATTTTAATTGGCTACGTGTCAGAGCTATTGTTTGGTTTTAGCCACTTATTAAAGTTGTCGTATTATTTTACCCAATGGAGATAAGCAAATTGTGTCATTGTGTTTTCATTGGTAGTTTGCTAATGTATGTCGTTTTCTATTGGGTGTGCTCGTCCGATAGACTCTTACACATATTTATCCTGAGCGTCACTGCTTTGGACGAATAGAGTGCTCACCGGCCTCGTGGTAATTGGCCAGTTCTAGGTTTGTAGGCGGAACATATTTGTGTTTTGTGACGGGGAAATGGCGGCGATTTGTAGACCGCATCAGGTTTAAAAGATTGGAGAGTGGATACTACTACTAACCATTTTGCTTTTATATCATAGCGTCGTCTGATTTTTAAGTATGTTTTTAACAAAACGGCATGTAGTTATTGTGTGTGACCTGACAATGTAACCATTATCCTAGAATGACGTGTGTTGCGCGAAGAGTTTCACAGTACAGTAACAAAGCGCCAGTAACAAAGTACAGTAACAAAGCATTGAGGAAAGTGTTATCTTCTATGTTTTGCATGCGGTAAACTACACGATCGAACCAACTTCAAGTTTTCTTAACTTGATGAAATACGTTTTTTTATCCATAAAAGAAGAGGTGTTCTTTGTGTGTTCCAGAAACATTGCAACATTTAGCCGTCGTTTACCGTACCTTGCTCGCAAGTTTATCAGTTCAAAAACACACACACGCCCCTTTTTGCATATCAATGCTAATGTTCCCCCAAAACAATATTCAGCCTTGGACAGCTCCTTGACTTTCAACCTAGTCTCAGTTTAGCTGGTCATAATACCTTGGTTCTATTACTATGATATATGGTTACTATTCATGATGGATGACTCCCAAGCGCGACACAGTACACGACTGGTAAGTTATTGTAGGTGCAGGATTGATGATGATGATGTACATTCGAATTGTTTAGCTGATCCCAAACGTAACAACTTTGTTTTTTTTTACATAAGGTAACATTATAGCCTACTTATCATGTTGGTTGGATGGTTGTAATTTTTTTTCTGCGCAATTCATCTTACCGCTGTTGTTGACTAATAATTATAATAATTTAATAGGTTTGGTAAAATGTGTGGGATAAGCTCCCATGCTGGTGAGTACCCACGGTGGTCAAAGGAGGCGATATGGTGTTGCTTTGTGTGCTAATTATTGCGTAGCCTACCTACCACATGCTAGGTAGTAGGCTATGCTTGGGCGACATCACAACCATGTGGGTTTATACCGCTTTGGGCAGCACCTGGATTGTTTTACACATCCAGTGTCATGGAGTGGCAATGCAGAGCTGAAATAATATTTAGTTTTTAATGCGCTGGAGTACCAGATGGGGGAAGGTTTCACTAATAAGTCGACAGAATGGTGTCTGTGTTGTGTCACTCCACTCCAGAGTTTAGCAATCCTGTGATGTTGAACCAAACTGAGACCATATTCACATTGTCTTTTGCTCTACTTCCTCTTCTCTCTCCACTGTCTTTTTCTTTTCTTCCTTCCACCTCAGCGGGCAGGCACCCGCCGCCGTTACCATGACGACGGTATCTCTGACGAGGAGATTGACGGGAGGAGGATGTTTGACCTGGAGGAGAAGGTGCACAGCGATAGGTTTACTTCTGACAGGGTGATCCGCATGGAGGGCAAAGGTTTGTCCAGACACACACACACACACACACACACACACACAAGCAAATGTTTTCCTTCAGCACATGCTAAAAGGTGTGTGTGTGTGTGTGTGTGTTTCTCAGACCTGACGTATGAATACATCCAGAGAGGAGGTCTCAGGGACCCTCTAATTTTTGAGAAGCCCGATGGCCTGGGAATCAAGTAGGCCTTCACCTTGCCACCCTTCCCCTGTTTAAAAGTCCTCCCTCTCTCCCTCATGGTTCTGTTCTGCTGCTTTCATGTCAGCTGTTTTCAGCTTGTTTTTCACTTTGTGTGTGTCAAAGGTTAAATCAGGCCTTCTCTTATTAGAATATCCATCCATCCTTCTATCCTTCCTTTTCTTATTTTATGGATTAAGCACTTTATTATTTATGATATTATCAATTATTTTTTAATAAATTATTCTGATAGAATGTGGTGTACGACCTGTCCAACTATTAATAAAAAGCGTTTTTAGTCACTTTGAAAATAAGTGTTTACTAAATGTGTAAATAAAATCTAAATACAAATCATGTTTTCTGGTTGTGTTACAGGATGCCAGACCCAGACTTCACTGTCAATGATGTCAAGGTCTTTGTGGGTAAACAGACATTTACTATTGAGTAGTACTTCCACTTGCTTTTACTCACTGTCTGTCTCGCCTACCTTTGCCCTTGTCAAAGAGTTTCCTGTTCTTTCCATCATGGTTCCCCTCCTCCATTCTCTGTGCTGGCTAGGCAGCAGACGTATGGTCGACGTGATGGATGTCAGCACCCAGAAGGGAACGGAGATGTCCATGGCCCAGTGGAGACGCTACTATGAGACGCCCCCCTCCCAGAGAGAGAAGCTTTACAATGTCATCAGCCTGGAGTTCAGCCACACCAAGCTGGAGAACCTGGTTAGGAGACCAGCCACGGTACGTTAGCAAGGGCTCCAAAAAAAACAACTCAGTGAATGGCTTGCAGTCTTCTCTACTTCTATTTTCCTCCCCTCCAGCTGTTTTTGTTTCACACAGCTGCAAGATGGGCTATACATGTTCTGTGGGCATTATTGACTTTAACAGATCACACACATGTTGATCATCCTTGTCATAAAATAGTGAATTGCCAGCAAATGAGTTCCTTCAAGATTCCACAACATGTTTGTGTGTATCATAGCCTAAGCCTACCGATGAGCAGTACACATTTTACAATGTGTTTTCAGAGCACTTTTCATGTCTATTGTAACAAGTGTTTCTATATTAAGGACATCATGCTCACCAGTCCTCTCATGTACTGTAGGTGGATCTCATTGACTGGGTGGACAACATGTGGCCCCGTCACCTGAAAGAAAGGCAGAGGGACTCCACCAACTCCATCACTGACATGCAGTACCCCAAGGTCCAGAAGTAAGTACCTTGTCTCTCTGTCTAAAAATTCCCACTGTAACATTACAAGTTTAGCAGACAAGGACCTTTACATAAGCATGGCTCGGCCCAACTAATGCTCTCAGATGAATATTCACTGAGATTATAGTCTGGAAACCCTGTTCACATTATGTTTAAAAATTAGTCTTCATGTATTTCTGGGCCCACTGCAACCGTTTCTGCTTGTGAGCATTGGAGAGATCCTTTTTCTTTCCCATATTGCTTGAAACCTGTGGAACATCCTTCTTAAGTAGTTTTCATTTAATTGGGCTCACCTGGCAAACCAATTATCACAGGTGTCTGAGATTGATTTCAGTGAGTTCCTCGGGAGATACTGTGGGAGGTGCTGTGGGAGTCTGGGGTGAGAAGGTCCCTTTTAAGTAGGGCTGGGTATCGTTTTTATTTTTTTACTTTTACAATTCTGGTTCCAAATCGCTGATTTAAAAAAAACAACTGTTCTGGTTCCTAAACGGTACCTGAACCAGTTCTTAGTAATTTTCATTACTAAGAACATTATTCATTCATTATTATTCAAATTATTATGATTCACAGTAATTTGTTAACTGTTCCTAAGCCGCCAGCACTCGTCACTCATAGTAATTTGTTTATGGTCCTTTAGCCGCCAGTGCTGGCATTTGTCATGTTTACACTTTTACAAGGCAACGTCCGTTTAGCAGGATTTACTGATAACAATAAGCCATGTAACTTTGTCTTTTGAGATTAATTTAGCTTTCAGATGAACAATAGTTGGCCTATGCAAACAGATTTGCGCTGCACGCTTTTATTTTAAAGATATTGACACTCAATGTGTGAATGTCGAGTAACTTCATCTTCCTCTGGCACTAAATAGAATGGGCAACCCCGCAGACGTGAGTCATCTGTAGATAGTTTACCGTTGCCGATTATACAGTAGCTACAGTCTCTAGATTAAAATAATTAAAAGATGAGTATGTCATCTTGGAAAAACCAGTAATTTAGCCAGATTTTGAAAGATACAATCGAAAAAAAAGCACCGCCCCTTGCCTCAATCATCCTTCCTAAACCACGCCTC
>JAODTR010000674.1:0-13436 GCA_025399935.1 Amblyopsis rosae
CCCCCCCCCCCCCCCCCCCCCCCCCCCCCCCCCCCCCCCCCCCCCCCCCCCCC
Organism: Amblyopsis rosae; assembly: GCA_025399935.1. Classification (NCBI taxonomy): domain Eukaryota; kingdom Metazoa; phylum Chordata; class Actinopteri; order Percopsiformes; family Amblyopsidae; genus Amblyopsis; species Amblyopsis rosae. Next base: position 54 of record JAODTR010000674.1, read on the forward strand.
CCCCCCCCCCCCCCCCCCCAGCCACTTGGCTTATGCCACTTGCAGGAGACACATAGCCCATGTGCTTCAGTTTGGTGCATTCATGATTTGTGGCTTTCATTTCACACACGTTCAAAGTGATCTACGGGCTCGCATCTGCATTTGGACGACGCGTGCATCCATACGGGATAGAACCTGAGTGGTGCCAGATGTACTGTTGCAGTGCTGTGCTGCTACTGTGCACCTCCCCCTTCCCAACAACCACCAACACCTCCACAGGGGACAGGAACAAAGAGGCCAGACTACATCCGGCAGGTCTTTGATCAGCTCAACTATTATCGTGTTTCCATCCGTAATTGGCATCTCTCCCTTTCTGGCTGCTACCTACACATCGTACAAATGAAAATGCAAGCCCACAAGGGCGACAAACTGTTCCATTTTAGAGCGGAGTAGAACGTAGGTTTTACGCAGTCAAACATGGAACTGTTAACTTAAATGTCTTTTTATGATATACACAGCACCTGGCAGTTGCTTTTGAAAATGTCCTTATGGGTGTTTCTGAAAACTAAAATACACACATCATTAACATTAACATTAACATTAATACTTATACGTTACGTATTAACGTAACGTTTTATTATGATGGCATTGACCAGCACCATAGCTCAAGACAAAAAAATATAAAAAGTTATGAGAAGGAATTTGGTATTTTCCACAGTACATTAACAAGGACTCATGTTCCGCTTTCCAAATTTCCTGGGAGCTATTTTGCAGTTCATGAAGTTGAAATAAAAAAGGCATGTTTACTGTATCAGTGTGGCCAAGTCCGGATGCTCTGTAGCATAGCCAGTGCTACACATCAAATTAAGCAAGAAGGATATAACCTTTTAACCTAAACTGTATACATTGATTTAATCACAAAATGTGTTTAAACTGGTGAGTGCATGTCAGTTTATTTTATATCATTTTCGTTCAGTTAGTCCTAATATGTCAAGATACTGATTGTTTTCTTTGTATAACTGCGTAGTCCAATTAACTGACTATTATGTTGTCCATTTGCTGCTGCATTATACATTAATATTTTAGTCATGACACTTTGCATGTATTCTAGTCAATCTTTGTCTCTTTACTTCACCCCTCTTATTCTTACCTTCTTTAGTGTCTCTAGGTTTAGACTTGAGGCTGGGGTCTCAAGTCTAATGACACGTAGGTTATGACAAGTACTAAGGCACACAACTTCCTTTCTACTGGTTCTACCCTGGAGTCTCATCATGTGACTTTAGCAAATGACTAATTCCGCATAACAGACGACCAGGGAACATTTGAGATTGTCACAAAGTAACTAGTCATCTCCTGTGGTACCACCTGCAGAAAATGTAGTCAAAGCTGGATTTAAGGGGCTCCGCCGTGTAAAGCAATGAAGTGATTTAGCTTCTGCTGCTGCATTATTTTAGTCAAATTAACCTACTTTAGAGTGGAGAAGAGTGGGAGCAGCCTGCAAATGTGATCATATTTATTATAATTTACCCTGCTCAGGAGAACAAGTGGTGAAAATGGGTGAGGTCATTCTTCACTGTATGTGACAGTGGAGAAAATGGGAATGATTCCCATATTACAGCGCATAACACATTTTTTCAGAGATGCTCTTTGTTACAGTTATTACAGTAACCACAATACAAACTGTATACAAACATAGACTGTGCAGTATAAACTACTGTTTCAAGCTTTTATTTGATTTTAATCTTAACACCTAATATGATAAATTTCTAGGACATTTTGTAGACTGGCTTTAGTCTATAGGCCATACAGTGTAAAACAATCCTAACAATAACACACCTACTGTATCTGCCTGCATGACCACATTCTGCCACTGCAGCAATGGACTAGCTGACTAGAGAACCGTAATAGCATCTCTAAAAGCCAAGCCGGCATGATAAAAAGACACAGAAGCCTGTTCCTCACCTGAGCACATAACAAGACAGAAGACATGCCTCCAAATGAAAATGTGTTGATTAGAAGTTGCCAAGGACATCACATTATAAGGCAACAGCATCTAATAGTCCCCTTAAACATGAGCCCTGCAACACTACTGGGGATAAATAGTCCACTTTTTTAAAGAGCTGGGATCTGACTGCACAACATTAGTGTGTCTGATGTGGAGGATGGCAACACTACACGTATGAGGACCGCAACCAATCATTGTTTGTGTTGCCTTTCACAACCTTGCGTGAGGTCATAGGATCTTTGAGAGGAGGGTCAATTGTCATGTCACTCTCATGGCTAAAGAACAAGTGCAATGTGTGAACCTGGTCGGTCTTGTGTTCCGAAATTAAATACAACGGAAAGAAAAAACTACTGTGGACCTGTTCCTGGCTGTTACAAAGAGAAGAGTATAGGCTGTCTATGCTTCAAAGAGAAAAGATAACACGTGTGTCAAGAATATTACATATCTATCAGGTTCTTTGTATATAAATAGAAGATCTCACAGCAGCACTCTGTCAAATTACCTCAAAACTTCTGCTGTTTCCTGGACACCAAACTCTCCACAGTACATAAAATCAATTCATATGATGCTATAATTAAGTGTAATAATGGCTTAAGGGCATGTGTTGTTATGGAGCAGAGATGTTAGCCCGTCATACATCAAGCCCTCAGCATACGGTGACAAGCTGCTCATCCGACATGAATCTGACTGAAGGGAGATTGATGGATAGCAAACACAGTAGCAGGACCAGAGCAGACACCTCTGTTCATACCACAGGTAAAGCCTGCTCCCACATCAACAGGGGCTGACATGTCATACACTATTCATTGTTATTTGTTAGCAACTAATCAACCTCAATGCTAAATCCCCACCCTATTGATATTACTGCCCTTCTGTGTGATACTCTAAATAAGAACTTAGGACATACATACAAACACACCGCTCAGGCATTGACAAATGAGGCTAATTTGAATATCAGAGGCAGTGTTGTCGTACCGACATTGCCCATCCACCCTATAATACTTGTGCTGGAAACACAGGAGGAAAAGTGGAGAACCTGGCTGGAGCAAGAAGTAAAGAACAGACACTGAGAAGAGGTAAGAAGGAAGGAAGGGCCATATAGCATCATCGTGGGACAACAGGACAGAAGAATAAGCGAGAGAGAGACAACATTTTGTGTGTTAAGTTAAAGCCCCTCCCCTCTCATCCCTAGTGGTGCTCGTGGGCTTCCGTAAGACAAACAAAGACCTCAATAACATACACAAAGTAAACGGGGATAGAATTTCACCACTTACTTTGTATACCTTAAAAGATAACATATTTTTTTGGGGTCTTTCTCAGGCCTATCTGATAAGGAATAGAGATATATGGCTCCATGAATCTACTACAGGGAAGTCTAATACATTGTAGCCAGAGGCAGAAAGCTGTAAAAGAGCCCATTCTTTGGCTTAATACACTCATTGGATTGTCCCAGTCCGCTGTAGCTCTATCACATGGCCAGAGCGGTATCTGTCTTTTATTCTATCTTCCTTTGGCTCTGTCTTGAATCCAACACCAACTAGTCTTTGATGACTCACTGTTTACTCTGCACAGATATATCTTCGTGGTTATTACAAATAAATGTCATAGCAATAAATGCATCTCTCTAAACTGTGATGTGTTGTGTTGTTGGGTGCAAATGCGTTTACACAGGCTCCATCAACAACATGTCATGGACTGGCCTGCCCTGGAATCACACCTTTATGTCTTTTGAATTGTTTTTATTACTTTGCCCTGTTCCTGATCTGAAATCCACATCCCTTGCCCTGGCTCTCCCTCTGTGAGTCCTGTTATCAATCTACAGTACTCAGGTCAGTTATGGTACAGGGTTGTTGCTGCCGAATACGTCCCCAGACTGTGCTATTATGTTTCGTTCTCCCGATGTTCAGCGTTGGCGCCATGCGTCAGGAAAATGTGTAGGCAAGGTGAACAACTCAGCTGAGAGAAAACAACTATTGTGAGCACATGTAGAATTAACATTTTCCCCTTTTTGATAGCGCGCTTTGCTCAAGGTAGAATATTAATGGGAGGAATGCTACGCATTACAGAGAAAACAGTATCAAGGTGGAGTGTTAATTAAAAAAGTCTGATAAGCATTTTAAGTGGGGAATGTATTTGCTTGATCCTGTGCAGAATACAGAGTACACATGGTACAGGGTGTCACAGAACATCTCCTCAGACTCTAGAGCATCTTGTTTATGGCTCTTGGTGTTCAGCATTGGCGCCATACCGTACATCAGGAAACTGAGTAGGCAAGGTAAACAAACCTGACTCGACAGAGAGAAAATAACCACAACCAGTCCGTGGACATGAGCACATTTTACAGTTGGTTACTGCACTATAATTCTGCACAGTATTAGAATTAATTCATAATAAAATCAATACATCACAAATGGTAATCAATAAAATTACCACAGTTCCCACCCCTTGTAATAGGTCTATTAGCTTTATTAGTCATAAGTCTATTTATAAATATGGTATATTCTACTGTATATATCAATAATATAACCAGTTATATATATTGTACTGTAACATATTTATTCTGTATACACTCAAGGAAACTATTTCGTTTTTGAGTTACTGAAATATTAGTCTAGGTTCTCCGACCAAAACGTGGTCTGATAAATATTTCCATTAATCTTAGTCTATAGGTCTTTAAGTGCGTACGCTCACATGTCTAACGCACACCACTATCACTAACACCATTTGGCTGTTATGTATGACCCCAACAAGAATGCAACTATAGATTTTTTTTCTTACACAATATAGTTTATTAATGGTTATTAATTACTTATTAATTTTAGAGTCGAATTACATTTGAGCCACTCCTACCGAAAGTATGCCAGTCAAACTGCCGCCATGTCTCAATCTTCCTCTCTCTCAGCAGGCCTGCTGGTGTCAGCTTACAGCTTTAAACTCAACTCTTAATGGTTAAATGGAAGCAATTTATTACTGTGATTGGTGATGTTAACCCCCTCCTCTTTAGCCTGGAGCTCTGGTGGCACAGACTACTCCATCCCTAGAGGGCTTATACACCTCGAATGCTGAAGCCAGCATTCTATGTCAGTGGATATTCTGTATTAAATAATTTATTATGCAAACAATTGTATATATGTTCATACGGTGAATACGTTAGCCATGCATCATTCCTCCTTGTGCACCAGCTGGGCTAATCCATGTCCATTCACAATCACACACAGTCCCACTGGCTCCTGTGACTGTGAAGGACTTATAGGCATGCATTTTGATGGGAAACTGTGCCTCCAATAATAGGTCCCACTCCAGCAGTGAAAGGAGATTAAGGAGCAGGTCTATTGGTAAAACAAATTGATTTTTGTTAGTGCGCCGTTATCGTTCCGGCTATCTCTGTGGACCCTGTGCGCACACACACACACACACACACACACACACAATTCTGATGGATGCTTTGCTGTCAGCGCAGCCAACTGTTCCAGGTTTAGCTGCCTACCATCTCTCTGTACCCCTCTCAATCCCCCACCCCCCGTTAACACCCCTCGCTACTAGGCCTGCAGACCAGTCTGCGTGTTATGCTGCACTTGCTCAATCCCTAATAATGTTTTATTTCCTCAGCTGTCCCCAGACCAGCCAGAGAGCAGGAGGAGGTTGAGGAAGGTCTCTGAACACCCGAAGACGTACACACCCGGTCAAAATGACAGCTAAAGGGGAGATTTGACAGCCGCTCAAGCAAGTAATGGAGAGAATAAACGCGGATTTGAAAAAAATTAAAAAGAAACGAGAGAGAGAGAAACGAGAGAAGAAGAGATGAGGGAGGCAGACGGGAGGGTTTGTTTGCGTTTGCGTTTCGGAGAGAGGTCTCTCTGGAGAGATTTTGCAAATCCTCGCGCTTGAGAGACGGGCAGAGAAACAAATTGAGAGAGAATGCGAGGAAATAACAGAGTCACAGCAGACCTTAACACCACAGGGGTGTCATGTCAGCTTTGTGAGCACATAACATGCTGATTATGTATGTATAATCTGCCTATTGGACATGCACTCCATAATTAATGTCATAGAGCACGGGAGGCGAGCTTTCCTCACTAATTAGCCGTAGTGCAAACCGAGGCTGTACGCCAACCTAACGAGTGTTAAATGATGCCCTAGGACACGTTTAAAATCAACTAATAGAGATTTAAGCCATGAATCGGGCCATCGCTGATGATTAAAAATGCATTGCCGTCATTGCGTGAGAAAAAGGCTCCAATGCAGGACTAACTCGGGCCGGGCATTGTGAGCGCAAGCTGCGGTACACAAGCTTATTATGTGACTCCATCAAAACGCGCAGCGGTGGAGAACAATGTCAATGTCGCCCTATTCAGGGGATGAACCCGGTTCCAGCGTCTCTACTGAGAGAGGAGGCGTGTTTTACGGTCATTTTACTTATTAAGTGATGTGATAGTGAGTGAGAGAGAGAGAGTAAATCAACAATACACCCGGATGGCACTAACCCAAACTGGTCCTCTATAGTGTTCAGAGCCACGGCTGAAGAAATCAACAGGGGGTTCGAAAGGGTGTGATTGTCTGATACACTAGTACTGGTACACCTTGGAGGTTCAATAGAGAGATGTGGAGGAGGGGATATGAGGAGGAATGAATAGAGGGCTAGGCAGGTGATGTACTGTATGAACAAAGCCAACTGTCATATACGAAAGAACACAAAGATGAGAAGACAATGAGACGTTAAAAACAACAACGTGTTTCACTGTCAGTCTTCCTCCATCTGAGCAATACATCTAAGAATGTAGCCCAATAAAAAGGGTTTTATTGTTGAGTATATACCGAGTCTACAAACATTTGCCCAGCGTCTGCAGTGTGTCCACAAATGTTATATTCATCACTAGCAAAGGTCTTGTATGCCAACTGTCATTTTGGACACTTTCTTTTATATGCCCTAGCTTTATTGGCTATTTGACCGGCAGTGGGAGGATAGGTCAGAGGGGATTGGTTAGAATCCAGAAATGATGTCACACTTGTTCAACACATAGGCATATTTTCAAATGAGTACGGCCCTTTCAGGTTCATTCAGACATCAACTGACAACTTTACGATAGGGGTCCTTTACAATGTTCAATAAGACTAAAACTCTCTCACTCTCTTTGGTCATTTCCCTTCTAAGTCTCTGCTGGCCTCACTCTCCGTTTGCCCTCGTAGCCTTGTACACATCAGCCCTATTTAAAGGGGCTGAGCGCTGAGCAGTGCGATCACAGCGACAGAAGTGTTTTCCCGGAGAAACTGGCCCCGATGACTTTCTGAGAGGCGCTGCTCTGCCAAAGAAAAGCAAACACCTCATTTATCTGGCAGCCAATGCAAAGAGCACATCCCAGAGGAAGGCCAGGGAAGTTGGCGAGTCCGATCCACAGCTGTGACAAGAGGAGCCTCTGAGCCCCTGGCATTAGGCGAAGATTGCCACCTGCGCAAACAGCCCACGGACACGCATCACAGACCCCCACAACCTCCGCCAGGCAAGCGTAGGGAACCATGCATATACATATACAGTATACATCAATGCCAACATACTGGAGCCATTCATAAACTGCTCACCCACAAGAACCAATTTAGAATTCCCAGATCCAGATCTCAGGATCTTGTCTTGAAGGACAAGAAGAATGTGGGTTGTTAACAACGTAGTGTGATTATCAAACAGCTTATTCAACAGCAGTACCGGGAGTCTGCTTGAGGGGTGTCGGTGGGGGGATGGGAACAGCCAATTAGCAGGGCTTGTAGGGCGCGACAAAGGCCGTGATTGCTGGGCTGTCTGCAGAGGAGTAGACAACGCTGTCGTACTTCTCTGGTGCCCTGATTGCGAATACTTACGCCAATCAAGCAGCGTGATTGCGAGATCACCCTCTTCAATGATGTACCAAAGTCCCATTATGAGCCAGGCGTCTTTTTTTTAGGAGGGGGGAAAGGGAAGGGAACAAATATGACAGAAAAGGGGAGAATGGCCTTTTTTCTCCTCTCATGTCAAGACGCTAATTAAGGCATAAACATATCTCGGGCAAACTGATGCACGTCTATGTACAGTAAGCACACACAGAGAGAGGCAGAGGCCAGGGTGTGCCTGTGTCACCCAAAGAGGCAGCTGGCACATCCAAAAGTCAAATGCTGAAAGAAAAGGGTTTGTGTGATGCGTAGGCTATTATGGTTTAATTATGAATTATAAAAGCCCAATTGTTAATTCTAAATTTATTTAGTTAAAAACAACAACAACATCCATCCACAGTTTAAAATGTTATCTTATGCGCAACTTCGTTGACTGCCCCTGCGAGCAACACACGGGAGACAGCTAGTAGCCGGTGTCGTGCCCAAAAGTCCACAAAAGTCCAAAGTCCAATAAAAAGTGATTGTCGTCCTTGTATTAGTTAACTGGACTGTAGCCATGATGGTTTATATAGGCCTAGACATAGACATAAAATTAATAAACATGTTTATTATCCCAAATGACCTGCTCTGTGCCCTAGCTTAGAATTAGTAATCACTTTTAGGCAGGACACCTGTCAATACAACACATTCAGCAGCTAATGCTATATCAGTAATGTCACACTAGTTTAACTAAATAAAGAATAGCACCCATTTACTTTGTGCATTGATCGCATTGCTTAATTACAAGCTGTTGCGTGGTCATCTCCTGTTTTTAGTCGACATGATAGGATCAAATCCAGCAAAAGAGCAGCCATGCTCGCTGGCGATTTAAAAGGAAACATACAGAGACTTGAGTCAAATAAAATAATGTCATTATTTAAGGATAAGCTGCACTGTTTTGCCATTTGAAGATGTCAACTTCTAGTAAATGTAATGATGAAGTTTAAAATAACAACCAACGAATGGACTAGTGGTGTTCGATATGGCGCACCATGTTTTTCAGAGGCACACCCACAGTGTTTTTTCTGGCTACGCTACAGATGCACACACACATACACGCACGCATGCACACACACACACACACGCACGCACGCACGCACGCACGCACGCACGCACGCACGCACGCACGCACACCCCAAGTTAAACGAGAAACTGTTTAGTTGCTACATTGGCCACTTTTGCACTCATAAATCCAATGCTCTTGCTACCTCAGCACACATTTATATGACGTGTGTGTGTGTGAGAGAGAGTGTGTGTGTGTGTGTGTGTGTGTGTGTGTGTGTGTGTGTGTGTGTGTGTGTATTTGCAAACTCTAGTGCATATTTGTATCTATAGCCTCAATAGAAGCAATCTTAATGGCACAACCTCCTGTAAAGGCTATCTGGGGCAATATTTTGCTAATAAATCACAGGGGAGCTTTTACAACGGGAGAGCAGTGCATGCAGGGAGAATTTATCCCTTTCCATTCACTGCAAGAGAACCTGAAGCTATGGCATGACTGCTAATAGCCAATGGTAAACCACAGCACCTGCTCTGGTGCTGATTCACTACTCGGGAGAGTCTCACGAGCCTTGTGTTGTGTGTTGCTGGCGCACGCGCACGCCAGACGCACCCGCCGGACACAACCGCCGACGCACACCCGCGGACCACCGAGGTGAGCGCTAACACGCCACCCCACAGATACAGACAGGTCTGACCCTTTCAGTGGGCTGTGAGAGACAGCTAATGGCTGCAACTTACTGCCTCCCTCCCTCAACTATGCGGCTCTGCTGTTCCACGTAGGGGAGGAGAGAGAAGGCCTTAGTTGAACACGGTGTACTTCTAAATCCACCCCCCCACAACCTGTCAAAATGATGAAGGTCACGCTAAGATGAGGCCCAATTAGAAGCCAGCCTCAACACCAACGGTGCCCCAAAGCCATGGCACGGCATGCAGTGTGTGTGGAGTGTGTTTATGTGCGTGTAATTAGGGTAAAGTGGTGTGCCGCACGGACGTCTGTATGCCACAGTGTCAGTATTAGGGAGAGGGGGAGGGAGAGAGAGAGAGAGAGAGGACGCACGGAGGAAAACACATTTTCCGCCTTCATAACAGCGGTCGGTGAGAGGAACTATCTTATGCTGTATGATCTGTGCTAAGCCAATGCGAACACTGGCACAACATGCAGAGCGTGAGCAGGAAAATACTATGAAAAGGAAGCCCTGATTACTTGATTGGACACAATCAGAGGGGTAAACAAACAAGCTAACACACATTTACTTAGTCAACAACAACAACAACAACCCCCCTCAATTAGAGTGCAAGCATCGCATGTCTCCTTCCTCAGATCACTGGGTGTACGCGCCTACAGAATAGGACAATGACGGCACACGTGCTTTAGCCAGTGCAGCTGCAGCTAAACGCACAGCCACGTCCAGTGATCAACAGCCTGGCCCAACAGTTCAGTGAGTGTGGAGAGACATCCATCACTGAAAACACACTCCAATCAGTCTGGGCACACAGCTGCATAGAGGGGACAGCACACCACCCCAAAGGACCCTCTCTTTCACACACACACACACACACACACACAAACAGATAGATAAATACACAGACTCACATGTATATAAAAAAACACATTCAGTACCTAACTTTACACACACACGCAAAACATACTCTCAAATGCAAAGATATATGCCCACACACACACATGCACACAAACACAGACAAATACGCATACACATGTAATGCACATTTGTTATATTACATGTGCACACACACACACACACATGCGCACACAGACAAATACACATACACATGTAATGCACATTTGGTATATTTGCACACACACACAGATAAATAGAGGGATGCTGGAGACACAACAGTTGTGTGAGCATCTGGCAGCCTCACCAGTGAGGGGCAGCATGGGGGAACATGGGGGCCATAGCACCACTGACCCGGGGTAATTAACAGACAGACACACAGACAGTAAGGCCTGGTAATTACAGCTTGGGGAGGAAAGGTCAGACAGCAGAGCGATGGAAAAGAGAAAATTGGAAATTTTTCACTGGACATTCAATGCCACCCCCGCCACACACACACACACACACACACACACTTCCTTTGACACACGCACACCTCCCCACCCGACCCCCACACTAATCAACGGGTACCAGGAGCAGACAGCATTCCACTATCACCCTCTTTCAGGGAGGGTCACGGGTTCATATGGATGTACACTACAGTACACGTGCATGGACGTTCAGGGGTTTTCACCATAAACAATGAATGAGTCTGGGGACGTTCATGGGTCTGTACTTTACTTCAGTATTTAAGTGTTATTGTTGTTTCTCACCTCCATATATTCACACTGTTGTGTGTGTTAGACCAATTGAACAGAGGCAATTTTGTTTGCCGTATAGTGCTTTCTAAATGGTGAATGTTTAATCAACTTATGCATTGAATTTGGTGAGAAGCAAATATGCCAGCTTGAGAAATTGTGTGGTTCTATGAGCGTGAAAGATATGGGCCAACTCCTGATTCGATTGTGTGCGTTCGCTGGCTGTGTTATCGACTTGGATGTCTGCTTCAAATTGGAAAGCAGTGAACATATCTTTTCATTTGTACTGTTTTGACAGAAGAGAGAAATAGCAGTAAGAAAATACATTTAATTTGCAACATGCTATTCTCATGCCAGTAATGTGACAAACATTGGCAAAACATTCACACTGCCTTCTGTGGATCCCATTTGGGGAATCGAGTTGGCTTCTTAACAGACTTAAGGACCACTGTCTTGCTCAGCAACACACACACACACACACACACACACACACACACACAAACAAACATAAACGCACACATGCATGAGCACACACACACGCACGCACATACGCACGCACCTGTTCACGCTGGCTCTCTTTTCCCCATCTTTCAGCACTCAACTTCCAGAATTGACTGTAAAGCTACAGAGCTTTGAAGACAGCACGCTCTGTGACTTCATCTAAAAACCACTCTGTTGGAGCATTGGCAATCTCATTACCAACCGCAGAATGGCTGGCAAGTCTGCCGCCAGGATATCTGACCTGCTGTAAACATAGCAAACTGGGGGAAATTTTTATTAAAAAGCAATCTGATGGAGCCTCCCGTTTATCACCACCCAGAGGTGGTGCACTGACATGGTGAAGTCATTTGGGAGGTTCTGGCGATGGCAGAAAGTCCTTTAACAACATATGATGACATACTGTATATTTGCTAAGAATGCTAATTTTGGCATGTAAGGCTGTATTCACTTGAGCCTGTGATGTGGAGGAAGCAGATCAAATTTGATGTATTTCAATGAGAATAGAAATAAGAGTTAGACTTTGGTTAGCGTCGCAGTGTTCCACGTGAAAACGTTGCTCACTGTTGACTGTATCTGTCAACATCTGGCCAGTATTTCTATTCAAATCTATCCTGCTTGAGTTTATTTTCTCAACACGATGTTCTCTGTTCACAACATGTATACCAGTGACATTGCAATGCAGACCTGTCTGTTTACCATATCAATAAATGCTTGTGCAAATAAAGCCTATAAGCCAGCAAATATGCTCTTTATATGTTTGACACATATTCAGTTTTAAGGATTTAACCGCCACGAAAAGCAGAGGGGAGCTATGATAGATTGACAACCAGACAGACAAACTTTTCAAATGTCTAACTGCACTGATAAAGGGTCCTAAGACAATGTGATGTCTGCATGGCTGGCTCATTCTGTTTGGCTCAGCACATTTTTGGATGCACTGACACATTCATACACACATACACACACACACACACAAATCCTCTGGAGGAGTTAATCTCCTGATATATGTTGGGAAGCTAAACTGACATGACCCCCAAGTTTACCAATCACCTGTAGTGTGAGTGTGTGGATACAGTACACCAAATCCACCTGGTGGTGAGGGCTTGGGGGTTAGCAAGATGCCGAACCCACAGAAAAGCAATTCACTTCATACCCTTTAATCTAAACTTTAGTCTATCATCGTAGACACTTTATCCAGCACGCTGACACCATTAGCCATCCAACAACTAACCCTGACCACGGCTTTGCCATGCCTGACCCTTTAGCGATGGAAGACTCTTATCTGCCTGCCAGTCTTTCCTCTGTCTGTCTATGGAAGTCTGGGACTAGCTGACACCTGCATTCACTGGTCTGCCTTGTCTGTCTCATGTTTCTATGTGTCTGTCACAGTGCACATAGTAGCTACATGGGAAAAAACTATTAACAAAAAGCAAAAATATCATTTGAGGATTAAAATTTACAGCCAAGCAGATGGAAGGATTTGAGGAATAATTTTCTTTTGGTAAGAAATATTAAAATACATTTATTTAACCATCCACAACAATCTGTTTGAAGCCACAATGCTCCAGAGAAATGATTCACTAGGTCGTCCCACACATAATCATCTGTGTTTCCATCCATCCATCCATCTTCATCCGCTTATCCGGAGTCGGGTCGCGGGGGCAGCAGCTTCAGCAAGGGACCC
>JAODTR010000685.1:0-15000 GCA_025399935.1 Amblyopsis rosae
CTCTCTCTCTCTCTCTCTCTCTCTCTCTCTCTCTCTCTCTCTCTCTCTCTCTCTCTCTCTCTCTCTCTCTCTGGCCACAGGGAATGAGGTGTTGCTGCACCTCATGTGACTTATGGCAGGGAGCTGAGGCATTTCAACCTGGGAACCAGAGGGCCCAGATCACGGCTTGGGATACCAGCGACAAGTGACACTATGCCATCTGAATCATATTCCAGTGGATCCTTCAAACAAACAAAGCTGAGGTTCCCCTGAGGTGGTTTGGCCTAGTAGTGGTATGGAAAGGGCCTTAATTAACACAACTAGGCCTGCTGTACATACAGCACGGCTATAACAGTCCAAGGCAGTTATATTGTTCACACACATTTGAAATATAGGCAATCAAAGTTACAGCTATGTCACATATGCTCTATATTTAAATGACAGTAAATAATGTAGCTCCTGCATCAAGTGAGAACTAGAGAACAAGAGAGAAAGAGGAATTTTAAAAGAGGGGGAATTGAGTGATGTCCCCAGCCACAAATGCCTCTTGCCTGAACTCACTATCTCACGCAAACACACACACACACTCACATGTGCACACACGCACGCACACACACACACACGTGTTCCTGTTCCAAGTTCCTGCTACGAAAGTCTCCCTGTGGAAAGCTCAGCTGGACAGTGTGGACAATCCTAAACAGATGTTTCACAGCATCGAGGCATCTTGCAAAACACACCAGAGATGACGCCTGCTGCAATACAATACCATTACACACAACCATATCCATTAACGCCTACACCTGACGCGATGGGATCCATGTAAATTGAGTCTCAGGTACATGTAGCCTACTATAGGGCAGGCTACACTTTTTACACATTTTAATGTACACTATTCAATTAAAAGTTTAATAGAAAGAGCACATGTGTGGGTGGCAGAAGAGAGCTACTGGCATGTAGACTTACTCGATACACGTGAAAGTGTGTCAGGAAAGGGAAAGTCTTTTTGAGCTTGTCAAAGCGCGGCATCCTGAATTCCTTTGCTCCAAGAGAAAGCAGGCTGCGATTGATGCTGACCGTGTGTGTGTGTGTGTGTGCGTGCACGTTCGCTAAATGTCAAAACTTGGCTGCTCGTCACTGCAACAATCTCCCGAGTCGGACTTTCCAGGTGACACAGGGAATGCCAACACGCAAGAATGGACGCACTCCTTCGAGAACACAGACCCGCGATCCTGGACACGGCACGGGAAAGAGACGAAAACGCGTGCAGTCCGGGACGCGTAACGACAACACTCCATCCACCACTCCATCCCGCATCGGGGGGGTGGGGGGGGGGGTTGTGGAGAGACCGTCCACTAAGCCCCGTGTTTATCTGGGAATCTCTCGGGATGAAGGGGAGGAATTCACCACGAAGTAACTCGAACGGCGTCCTCTGGGAGAAGTGAAAGGTGAAGCGCTCTCTCTCTCTCTCTCAGGGCAATGACGGCTCAGCCATGTGTCCACGCATGGCTGTGTGTGAGTGTAGCGTGTCCACGGTGGCAGAACTTCACCAGCAAGTAGCCCGGCCCACACACCCCCACCTCTCACACACACACACACACACTCTCTCACTCACTCTCCCAGCTCCCGCCTGGCTTCTCCGTCTTGCAGTGGAGCGTGGGGCTAAAAATAAGAGCGACTTGGTTTTCACTTTGATTCATGCATGAAGGGGGGAGGAGGGGAGGGGCAGAGAGAGAGAGAGCGAGCGCTGCCTGATTCAGTATGTGTCTATGTGTTTTACGGATCAGATGAATGCTAGTATTTTTTGACCTGAACGTATTTACGGTGTGCCTGCCTGCCTGCGTGCGTGCGTGCGTACCATAGAACTATATGCGTACGTGCGCAAGACAGGGACTGTGCAAGTTTATTTGCAGCTTCATACGCTGTTTGTGCCGTGTGCATGTGCGTGCCTGGTGCGTGCGTGCACGGCGCGCGTGTGTGCGTGTGCGCGCGCACACAACAAGGGCAACGGTGTCAAAGCGCGTCTCCTGCGCCCAATGGCACCGCTGTTCCTCCCCCCGTTTCCACGGCGACCATCGGTTCTTCTCCCCATAGGACTATATAATAACGTCTCCCCACAGTCAGCTGGTCGGGGGGCGGGAGGATGGGGGGGTCTTCCAGCGGTGGTGCAGAACACAGAGAGCCACTTTGATCCCCGGCCAACCAGACACAGCATGGAGTGTGTGTGGGGAGCTGTCCCTGTGACTATTACGCTGGAGACAGCTTGTTGACATTTAAACCCGTTTATTTAAACCCATTTAAACTAAAACACTTGTCCCTACAACGTAGAATTACCAAATCACAATAAGGCAGCATATCGCGAGGAGATGAAGGAGGTGAAGTTGACTAAATTCATTTTTTTCTTTTATAAATGCAAGTGGATGAATCGGAGCTAGAATATGGAAATGTGTTGCCCTGGTAACAACAAAAATTAAGTCCACAGGACATCTATAATAGCAGTAGAACAGTAGAATATCTCCAGTATGGTTGGGATCCCCCAGAGGTACATTTATTATAATGATCTCTTGTAAGTATTTATATCATTTTGCGTGCGATGCATACATGGTTTCTTCTCTACATATGTTCTGCGCCCCCAGGTAACTACAGCATCTTTAGCTATGATTAAATACAACAGCCTACATACCAGCAGAATGCCTAAAGAGCTGCCCTACAGCCCAAAATGAAAAGAAAAACATTCTTGTTCCATTAAGCGTTGGAGAACATGACGTTGACATATTTGGTATTTTAATACAATTGTACGGCTGCAAAGAGAATGAACATGCTGCGCAGTCTGGCCAACAGACCACATTTTCTACTTTATTTGGTGCTTATTTCGTGCTGCCTAATCCTGCAAAAATGTTATCTTCCCTCGACCACCGGCTATAAACAAACTCAGACCAGCTGCTTTACAGAAACCCCAACTGACCGAAGGCATCTCTCTCTCTCTCTCTCTCTCTCTCTCTCTCTCTCTCTCTCGTGTGTGCAAAGGATGGTTTTAAAAGGAAAACAAACGTTAAGGAAACTGACAAATTACATTGCAGTGCATGGAATACATATTCATGTTCATACAGCGCATGATAATGCAGATGGCAAGGCTGGTTGAACTCACGGCCAAAAGGTTGTGATTCAATCCCCAACATGTCGCACCTACTGCACCTTTAAGTATCTACCTGTTCAAATGCACTCAATTCAATTAATTTTATGTGGGTATTGCAAGCCCCCCCCCCCCCCCTTCAAACGGTTTGATTGTCTCTGTAACCTATGGCTACAATGACAGGTTGACACTGTCCTTTGCTACAGATTACTATGGTCTGTCTGGTCTGCAGGAGCTGCCCGGCTCCTGCAGACGAAGCACACCAGCATCTCAGAGCAAAACAAATGCTTGGTGGGACGCACACACGCACACACACACACACACACACACACGCACACTAACAAGCCTCCCAGCTATGTAAACAAAGAACAGAGAAGCTGGGATGACAACGCAGAGAGCAAGTGTGATGTCATTCTCTGATTGCTCCACTATATATTTAACAAAACAGCTGTTTGCTGCTACAGCACGTTTACAAGATGGTACAGAGCCGCTTTAACACTTAGGATTGTTCCTGCGCTCTCCCTCTCGCTCCTACATCTCAAATCTCCTGTGACATGGAGGAGCTCTGTGCCGGGGCACCAGCTTCCCATTAGTATGGCCTTAATGAGGAGAAGGGGAGTTGGCAGTAGACAGAGAAGTCGTCAACGAGAAGCATTATTGAGAACGGGGTGTCAACTGAATGTGAGTGCATTAGCACTTTGTGTCCAATCACATTGCTTTGCTTGTATCCCAAGTAACACAATACTGGCTCTACTTCTGATGGAAGCAGTACCTCTCAACGGAGGGTTTCACCTAGCCTGACTTGCCAGATGGAAAGCCGTCCATTGAAAAGGACAAGCACTTTCAGAAAATACTGACGGTGATTGTCTATCATCTAGCATGATTGTCTATCGTTGTTCGACTGAAGTGTGAAAGATTTCAAGCTGTCCAGACTGACTTTCATGCCAGGATTCAAGTCAGGATAAATACCAATGTTGCTAGGATATTGCATATCTAGACCACATAAGGATTTTTGTGGCATTGCGTGACATACCCCTAATTTATCCAGGACTGAGTTGAATCCTGAATGTGTTAATATCACAGATGTGACTGTCCTGGGCCAAGACTGAGAATGAGATCACTATCCCAAGTGTAAAACATCTTGACAGTTTAGATTCCTCCGGGGGACGTTAAACCTTGTGTGTCATTCTAATAGGTACTAAAGCATACAGAGAAATTAATTGAGGGAGTTGCTTCGGAAATGCCTAGAGAGTCTCCAGTGAAAATCCTTTCTGAACATACAGTATGTAAGGTCCGCTTACATGTGTCCTAACCATCTGGGTCACAGGAAACCTTATCTGGCTGCTACAGCAGAGGGGAAACGAAGGTACTTGGTTTCTGTATGGGAGCTGTTATGGCAGCAGATATATGCATTTCTTCCTCTGACCATAAGGGGCATGATTTCAAAAAGATGAATCCCTGCAATACAGGAGCTGCTGAAATGCCATTCCTCTAACCTTCTTCTTGAGCGATATCCACATACAGGACATCTTCCTGTATTTACATACAGGACAAGCACATTGTCTCCATTGTTTCTGTTCTGTAGAACAACTATTCCATCCCATTGCCATGGGTCTTCAGCTTCCAAAACAAAAGACATAAGACTGCCTAATAGAGCCTGTTATACCTACACAGCCAATCACTTCACTACTTACTGATTTGTTGCCAAGTTCGGTACTTTGACCAAAAGGTAGACTACTTTTGTGTGGGTGTGCAGGTTTGCATGAGTAGTGTGTACTTTATGCTGACAATGACTGCTCAGTCATTATCGCTATAGTTACGAAGGTAGGCATTTTATATAGAGAAAACACCAGTTGGAGGAGAGTGGTTTGAGACAGTGATGATGGTTATTCTTCTGAGCATTAAAATGTTTAATGACAATGCACTGTATAACCAAACAAAAATATTCAGTGTGCAAGCACTATTCTACCACTAGGTGGCACCCCATCTCAAAGTGAACAGGAGCGTATACACTTGTCCATTCAATGCTGAACAAGCTAGCACTGGCGGTGTAATAAGAGCGATGTCCGCACCAAACACATTGGTGTCCGCACCAACACTGGCTGCAATTCAACGCCTTTCACTCACAACTGAAACAACACTGCAACATGTTTGCTTGTAAGAAAGCTGACTTGATGAAGACGTTATAAATAGCAAAACCCACAGAGCGAGGACTAATCGGAGCACGGTGTATATTTCCCTAGAGGTACGGTATGGTCTTCATAGGAAAACAGCTGTGCATGAAATCTGGGACCTTACGTGAGGACACAGTTCACACTGTCTAAACCTGCATGCCATGTAGTGATGACATTAACCGTATACTCGACTAATCATTAGAAACACAATACCATTAGCTTATGATTACATTTTCTTTTGTATATTTATAATCTTAGACAGGTGTGAGATTCAACCAATGAGATGAAGGCTCTCTCTCTACTTGTTCACACCAATCAAATGCACCGGTGTTTAGGAAATATATTTGATTGACAGGAACACGAGGGGACATCTTTCAACCGACTTGTGAAATATGACAACCTTTCCCTCAAACGCTGCTCGGTTCTCCTGAACTTCACCTCTAAGTTAAATTCCGCCCCCCGCCCCCCGAGCTTGTCACATACGCGCGGTCGCGCATGCTAGCCTAGTGCCATCAGCTAGTCAGCGCTACTAGCGCTCTTGGCGTAGTCGTGCGCCTCCTCCCGGGTCACCTCCTCCTGGGTGTCCTGGAGCCTCCGGTACTCTGCCGTCTTCCCCATGGCGTCCTGCTGCCGTGCGGTGCCCTCCGGGCGGGGCTAATGTGAACACACACAGAGCGTTCCACCGGTCACTCACAGCAGCAGCACTAGCTAGCCGGCTTTTTGGAGGGAAGCGCTCCTATCAAGACAGCCGCCTTAGAGCGTTAGGTCGGCCGGCAACCGATCACGGGATCACCCCCCTTCCTTCTCTTTCCTGTAATTGCAACCGATCACGGGATCACCCCCCTTCCTCCTCTCTCCTGTAATTGTAACCGATCCCGGGATCACCCCTCCTTCGTCTCTCCTGTAATTGTCAAAAGCGGTGAATCACGTCGAGAGATCAGCGGCCGATGTCTTCCGGTGGAGGTGGTGTTGTCCGCGGGAAGAGGAGAGAGGGAGAGAGAGGGTTAATGTGTTCCTGCCCGGGGCGTCTTCACTCTTCGGCCGGCGATCCCTCTGACACAGAGCGGCCACAGTTCCCCTCAATTCACAGGAGGAGGATGGGTGGGGGGATGCACCGCTGAAGGATGGAGCGATGCAACCTAGGGCTCTCTCTCTCTCTCACGGCAGCTACCCTACCCTTGCCTCTCAATGCAAATATAGAGATATAGACACTGTATACGAGAGAGAGAGAGAGAGAAACTGGGTCAAAGCATAATCCCTTGTTGTGTTGTTGTTACCTACTCTCCTGTTAATCCCTCTATCTCCACCCCTCGCCCAACTAACCTGTGATGATCACTAGTCAACATCACGTTGCCATGTTTTAACCCTACCGCTAAACACTTGATGTAATTGCCCCCCTTGACCCTCTGACAATGTGACACTGCTTGTACCTCTCCCTCATTTAAAGATGAATGTGGAATCGACGGTGCTCATTGGCCCCCCGTACTAGCGTAAAGCTAGGTGGGCATCAAGGAGCTGGCAACATATTGTTGCATTCCTAACTGGAAAATCATCAACTGTCAAGGGCAGGAACATGAAGAAGAACTGTACATCCCCACGTCTCCTCAGACGCTGTCTATTTATGACTACTGGGTAGTGTGTGTGTGTGTGTGTGGAGGATGAAACGGTGTTTGCGTCTTGGGCCGCCGTTACAATTGAGTTACGTAGTTGGTCGTTGTGCATGTCAATCAAATCCCTTGCTTGTCAAGTAGGCGGGTATTGACGCATTTAGCCAGTGCTGTGGCCCAACTTTTATGTATGTAAAAGCCGGCTCTGCAAGACTAGGCTCAGAGCTGGGATGCAGTTGCACTTTAAATGTTCAATATTGATCATTTAAAAGTGTAAAAACAACTTGCCCATTACATCACACTTCTCTCTATTCTGAAGAACAACACCGCTGTAAGAGCATTTCCCTTTCTTTAGGTAACTGGAGGGAAAATGCTCACCCACCCAATAATTACGGTCAGGGATCGAGCACTGTTTACTCAGGCGATGACTTCACCCAGCCGGAGAGTCATGCCAGACACACACGAGAGAGAGCGGCTAATTCATAGTGTAAACACTTACAAAGACGCTTTACGGACCCCCGAGACACAGCTCGCTACTGTGCTGAGGTCATCGCGCCTCATTAACTGGTTCCAGTCAATGACACAAGTTTAGGGGGGCGTGGGAGCTGTCGAGTGGAGACAACGCCCTTATTAAATCACCACTCTGGTCCAGTTAGTTGACGGCTGGGCTGATACTTTACCCATGTACAGCACATGCACGGGCTGTAATGATTTGTGTAGAAGTACCGGATTGTTTTCTCAGCGCACACAGAGAACGGTAAGATTAGCAGACCGCGAGGAGAGAATTTGACAAAAATGTCTATTATCTTACAATCGCTTACTATACCTTTAATCTGGGCTGAATTGTGTATATGTATTTTTCCCCCCATTACTTTATTAGATTTTATTGCTAGCTAAAGCTGCCAGTCATGTCTGAAGACCAACCACAGACCTCCCCTTTTCTGTCACCTGAATTCTCATAGGTGAGAGATCACCTTGTACCACCCCAAGAGAAGGAAGTAAAAATGGTTAAAGAAACCAAAGCTTGGATCCTTTGGTAGGATTGACCACACAAACAGCTGAGTTACAAGATCTAAAGTCCTTGTTCCTGAAAAGGTTGTTATGGTGAAAAAGGGGGCTTAAAGAGGGGGCTTAAAGATTTATCTCTAGAATATTAGTTTGTAACAAATACATTAAGACATTCTGGAGTATATCTCCCCTAGTGGGATTAGAAAGACAAACGCAATGCTTCGGAGCCATAAAAGATAAAGAATAACCCAAACACACCAAGAGATTAATCTCTTCCCAGGAAGATCTTCCTTTTCAACGGAATTACAGGTTTGCATACAGTAGCTAATCCCTAACCTTGGTGAGGAGGGCTGTATAGTAAGTGTGGACAGGTGTGGCATCCTTGTACACGCGTGTGTGTGTGTGTGTGTGTGTGCGTGTGCCATGTGCGATGCCTGTTCCAACAGGTGGGGTTTAGCCACGGCTCACAGGGGGCTTCTGGGAGATTTCCAAGGCTGGAACCGGAGCAGGGAATGGGATTAGGACCATGGTCGAACAACGCAGGCGGCCAGGACTGTACTGCCAGTGTGTGTGCGTGCGTGCATGCGATACATGTGTCAGGGTTACTGGTGGTGTGATGTGTGTGGCAACCTTCAGAAGCAATAGCCATCATTGATTCTGACTGTAATGACTCTGCAAATGAAATGTTCGGCCACAAGGGGGCACACTGCAACAGAGACAAGAAGAAGCTCAATGGAATTCAATATAATAGCAGGTAGAAGCTAGAATTTCTATAAGTTTTAAAGAGTCCATACAGATAGCAATCTTTACGCAGAGAAACAGAATGTGGTCCTGCATTATAGAGCAATATGTTCAGAGCACAGGGAAACGGGCTGTCTTCAGACTTCATTATTATATATTATTATATTATATTATATGCGCAGGAAATGACTGCAGGCCCCTATTTGCTATTAATTTAGACAGTACTGTGTGTTCTAGCCTATCTTGGGACAGACTACACCTATGAAGGCACCAGAACATGAAGTACAAGCTTGACATTTTGAATTAGAAAGCAACCATGACTTTCTCTCCCAATTGTTTACCAAGGGTTAGGACCTAAAAATAAATAAGGTTCACGTGGGCTGGCATTGAGACGTGTTATTGTAAAATGGATAGTGTAGTACGCAAGAGAGAGAGTGAGTGTGCGTGTGCGTGCGTTCACGTGGGGCAGGCAAAGTGTTCTGTGGGAGGCTTCCAAGGAAATTGCAGGATTTAATCACCAACGTGTGTGCGTGTGCGCGTATGTGTGTGCGTGCGTGCGTGGGTTTGTGTGTGCGCGTTTGTGTGCGTGTGCGTGCTTGCTGCGTTTCCGGTCGCCTTTCCCAGAGAGGTGACCGGTAGAGTAAGAGCCGGCAGCAGGACAGACAGAAGGACAGACGGCAGAACAGACGGGAGCGCTGCCTAGACAAGCAGGCGCATGTTAAAAGATTCATTCATATCGAGACATCAGGTCTCATAGACGCACTGTATTTTGACCTGGACCGTCTGTCTTCAAATCAGACTGTGTGCAGTGTTTGAAGGGTATGTTTCATAACAGATGTTTCACTGCACACAGTTTAAAGATTGTGTAAAGCAGACATACGTGTTTTGAGTCTGTCACGCCACAGACAAGGGTAATATTAACCATCCAGCCAAATTAGAATTAATTTTTAAAAAAGTCGGCAAGTATGTAACATTACGTTTCAAAATCGTGAAAATATTACCATCGTTATCTGTTCTCAAGCGCTGGGGGTGTGTCAGCAGAAGGCGCTGTAACCACACCCATTGCATGTTCTACGGTAAACGCCATACCGCAGTGTTGTGCCAAAAAGGTATCCTCAGACGAACATTGATTGGAAAATGTTTACGTGCATTTTATGAGTTGTGTTTTCACTTTAAATAAATGTATACTGGTAAAAAGGAAGGCTGTGTGTGCTCTCGTTGGCAGAAATCAGTTTTTAACAAAACACTTTTTAGCGGATAATTTTTGGCATGACACCTGTAGATGCTGTGAGACGCTGTTCTTGTCAAGTTAAACTAGCCTACTTTAATAACGCAAAAATCCAATCCAACAAGCTGTTGAATTGGATTTTTTCGTTGTTAAAATATATTTTCTTTTGGAAAGAGGGTTTGAAAGTAAATTTAGCAGGCTAATAACTTGCATTGGAGCAGGATAAATACTGAGTTGATTTGAACGCTCTCTACGCTTTTATATCCTTGAGGTGTTACGGGGAGGGTTAAGCAAATTGGGGGACCATCTACATATATTGTCGCCCATTTCTGGCCCTCCCAAAAAAATCCTGAACAGAGAAATGATTAAATACAGTGGTCTAACTCTACAATACAATGCTACATAATTAACAGTGTTTTCACATGTTTAAATGAATGGATCTCTAACATTAATACAAACGTATTTCCAAATAAATATCTGTATTTGCTTTACACAATCTTTCAAGAAGCTAAATGTATCTGTGCAGATCGAATACCAGGTGTGTGAAATGAACAGGGCGCCACTAGCGGCATCGTCTGGTCACGAGACGCAACTACACCAGGTGTAATTTGACATAAGACATAACTTTAATCACTTCCTGTGTAAAAACAACAGTAGAGTGAAGGACGTCTGTTGCCAGGTAAAACAACTCCAACACTAACAGTATCTAAAAGTTCCATAGCACACCATTAAAAATAACACATTATCATAGGTTAATCATAGGTCCCCACAAGTTATCTCCAAGCATGAACATGTGTAAAAAGACAACAAACCTAACTATTTGAACAATATTAACACTGGACAAATGAGAGCCTTCCCTTTAGGAGATACTGTTGCTACCTTGCAACACAACGCGGGCTCATTCTGAACGGAGCCTGATGAAAACCTACACGGGAAACTCAATCGCCTTCTGGCCCGAGGCCGTGGCTTCCCTCCTCGCTTTTGGAAGGGGGTTGCCGTTTTATCTGGCAACCGGACACGTCTGAGCCAACGCCGCCAACAGAACAACGCACCGGACGGGCGGGAGGCAGACAGCACGCCCGTCCTTGGGGGCCTGTAAAGCAACACTTGTGGGTTCCTCCTTCTGGGAATGAGAGGGTTGCTGCTGCCAGCGAGGAGGAAGAGATGGAGGGCAGGAGGGAGGAGAGGAGACCACGGCGTTCCCACGAGAGACGCAGAACAAGGTGGAGGAGATGGAGGAGAGGAGGGAGGCGAGAAGCGTTCCCACGATGAGAGATGAGAAATATGAAATGTTTTGCTGAAACCGGAGCGCAAGGCTGGAGAGTGACAGAACGGTAACAGGGGTTGGTGTGCGTGTGTGTGTGTGTGTGTGGGGATTACAGCCAGATACATGTTCAGGGTTAAAAGAACACCACACACGCATGCACACGCTCAGAGACTCCGTCCTTCTCGTGTCAGCCCCCCATGGTCCTCCAAATATTCAAACACACACTGTGAAAAGCTCTCCCGATGCTGCTATTCTGGGATGGCCCACTGCACCCTGCCCTCCTAACCTCTATATCAATTTATCTCTCTCTCTCTCTCTCTCTCTCTCTCTCTGTCTGTACATGTCTCTCTCTCTGTCTGTACATGTCTCTCTCTCTGTCTGTCGGTATAGTGTATGTTCTGTATTAGACAAATTCCAATGTATAAAAAAATAAATAAAAAACAAAAGGGAGAAAAAAGTAATAACGCAGCACACGTCATCAACTAAATGCACCAATCTCAAGACCTAGCTGCTAGTTTATGCAGCGTTACGCAGCAGATTTGACACAAAAAGGGAACATTTAATTATTGGTCTAAGTGTCGAGCGTAAAAGTTAAAACAAATATTTATTTTCTAACACACCGTTTAGACGGCAGACAGCCATCTTTAACTGACGTTTACAGGCCTGAACCCTTTATAGTTTCATCATGAACACTTACTGTACAAACCTCACAAATCCATAGATTTTTCTGTATGCCGCATTCCGCCGGCACACACGCACACGCGCACGCAGTTCCTTTGTGAGCTGAAGATAACAGTTGCTGAGCTGAAGCTAAGCTGCTGGTGTCGAAAAGATGGGTCAGAATGATATGTGTGTGCTTGTATGTGTGTATGTATGTATGTATATGTGTGTGTGACTGAAGTCGGGGGAGGCGATTGAACAAAGAGGTACCTGTTGTTGCGCTGGTGTAACTTTAACTACCTCCAACCCGGCCAGCGGCTACGGGAGGTTGATTGTTTATCGGCTGGATCACAAAGGAAAGGAACAAAGCAAACAGCCTAGATATTCTGGGTGCGTGCACACACACGCACACACACACATACATGCATGCATGCACACCTCTGAGGAAATAGGCAATTGTCAACAACTGCATACAGAATACTGAGAATACTAGTATGTGTGTGAGTGTGTGTGTGTGTAAACAAGGAGCGTGTGCAATTTTGCAAACCGGAAACCACATGTTGCCAAATCCAACGGTTCATCTCTTTTCTCCAAACACACGACTTCAAAGGAGAATTCCGGTAAATTGTGACCCAGGCCTAGATATATTTAAACAGAACCAAAACAAATCAATTTAAAAATAACAACAAAAACAAGCAAAAAAAAAAAAAAAAAAGATTTGCTCAAAATCAGTTGCTAATTGAGTCCAGTCAGTGTGGGTTCAAGCACTGAGGTTGACACGCAAACCAGCACTGCGCTAGCATAATGCGTGCTCCGACACCGCAAGCACCGACACAACATGTAAAAAGCTGCCTGACCAGCTTCTACTGTTTGCTGGGATGGACCAGCTGAACTGCATGCAGCAGATACAGAAAAGCACATACAGTACAGTACAGTGCAGTGTATTGAGTCACTGAACCTACAGTACAGTGTATTGAGTCACTGAACCGACGGGATAATCCTCCTAACCCTAACCCTAAAGAGAGAGAACATCTTATTTCACTACAACCACTGCAGACTTGGTTTGAATTTAATTGAAATCAATAGAATCTAAGGCATCTTTATTTTCTCATGATCTAAGGCATAATCTTAGATTATGAGAAAATAAAATACCTTAAACATGAGGAAATAAAGTTGTCTTAAAGCATGAGATAATACAGATATACAGAGGAAATATAGACGTCTTAGGGCATGAGGAAATATAGATGATGTCTTCAATCGAGGACAAGGAAAAGTGGCTAGGAAATGACATAGGCATTTTAGGGTGCAGCCGGGACTTTAGACAATCCATTTAGACAGGAAGGAAGCGTACCCTTCAACGGCAGCACTTCCAGCTCACTGTGAAATATGCTCACTGTACAGGAGTAGTCAAACAGACAGGAAGGAAGCGTACCCTTCAACGGCAGCACTTCCAGCTCACTGTGAAATATGCTCACTGTACAGGAGTAGTCAAACAGACAGGAAGGAAGCGTACCCTTCAACGGCAGCACTTCCAGCTCATTGTGAAATATGCTCACTGTACACAGTAGCAGTCCAACACACTCCAAAGCAGCGCTCAGTTGTCCCGCCCTCCATCAGGTGCAACACACAACAGACTGCATTAGACAGCAGTCAATCAAGCAGCATTGAGGCCTCCATGTCATCTTACCTGCGATATCTGAACCAACGTTGCAGCTTCGCTTTCCCTTGTCGTGGAGTAGTCTCCGCTACGACGCAGTGGAGGCTGCCGAGAGGTCAAAGGTCAGCCTCCCTCCTTCCTGTCCCCATGGGCGGGTCACCGGCTAAGCCAACCCCGCCAGATAAGCCTCGCTAGGTGCACATGCTGGTGCGGCGTGGAGGGTGCCTGGCCACATGGTGGCTGAGGGGGGTGCGTTGCAGAATATGCCTGCGTGGGGAAACGCCACGAGAGACAGGTGATTACCGGACTGTAACATTAGTGCACATTTACAGTACATGGACAAATAGGCCGTTTAGGTCAGGGGTGGGCAATCCTGATCCTGGAGGGCCGGTGCCCTGCATGTTTTATGTGTCCCCCTGCTCCAACACAGCTGATTCAAATGAATGGGTCGTTGGAAGCCTGCTAACGAACCCATTAATTTGAACAGGGAGAGATCTAACACATGCAGAGCACCGGCCCTCCAGGACCAGGATTGCCCACCCCTGGTTTAGGTCCTTGACATCAAAATGTAAAACTGCACAACTGGAAACTGTAAACTGAAGGCTGGCAACCACACAGCGACACACAAGTAACTTTCTAGACATAGACTCTTGATAGAAAGGCCTTAACATTTACAAGCATGTAGCACCTAGAAAACCACAGCCTAAAAAGAACATCTGCTGGCAAAGGCTGAATGCAGAAGAGTAAGTCATTATATGATTATTTATAAATCATTTTTGGCATTAGGTTTAGTAACGGTCTAATTTTACCAGTGATGATGCTGATGAGATAAACAGAAACATTGGTTTTCCTTCAGTTTTAAATGATGCCACTGGGTTTAGAGGTTGATGATACGCAAACGCGTCTATAAATTATCATGTAAGTAATATAGTATATCATTTATAAATTATAATATAAATGCATCCAAAGCAATAGCAACATGTTTTTGGAGAATAATGAGTGCAAACTAAATGCAGGGATAATGTAAACCTTTAAAAGATTACAGAGATAAAGGTGGCTGTCTATTCTTAACAAGGAGCGCTTGTGTTTACACAGCATTTTGAAGTCTGTGTAACAAACCTGTCACAACAGAAATTTGCATACAGAAGGACATCTTTGTTAACACGACGGTGTTGGATACCAGTCCTAGTGTTATTGTTTTGCTGATGTTGTGCACACTTTGGGTATTTGTTTTACGCTGCCTAAAGTAAAGTGTAATTATTATTGGTAGCAGGCGATGTTACTGTTTAGATCCATTATATTATAGGGTGTCAATGTGACTAGGTACTGAGATGCAGTAGCCTACACTGTACACACACACACACACACATTGCAGTTACAGTAACAAGCAAAAATCAGCACCCTTCCTGACTATTTCAAGATAAGCGAAACCTTAGCACTAACTAGCATAACATTGCTGTGACAAAGCAGAGAAGGGGAACCATAGCCTGTACTATTGCACATGTGCTGTAGTGCGTAAAGGCGGCTTGTGCTCGGATGTATTACCTGT
>JAODTR010000685.1:17500-33813 GCA_025399935.1 Amblyopsis rosae
CGTGTGCACAGACCTGTTGACCACAGCCATGTAGAGAGTTGCGTCATCAGCAATGGCGGATCGTGGAGCCTCAAAATAGTTCTCGGAAGTTAGCCTAAATACTAAAAGCACCCT
Source organism: Amblyopsis rosae (assembly GCA_025399935.1). Lineage (NCBI taxonomy): Eukaryota > Metazoa > Chordata > Actinopteri > Percopsiformes > Amblyopsidae > Amblyopsis > Amblyopsis rosae. The sequence continues at coordinate 17,615 of JAODTR010000685.1, forward strand.
ATACATTCTATTTTATTGACTACTAATTGCCAAAAAAAATGTGTTACCACCAAGCACTTCCTAGAACGTTTTTGCCATAAGTTTTGCCTCTCCATGAAACACGTGACCGTTAACCATAACCCTACATTTTGTACTCTGTTTCAATGGCTCTGCTGTTGACAAATAACGTCTCCTCTGCCAACACCGGCAGTGAGTCATGTCGGTGAGCTGGCAGTGCCCACGCTTGTAGACTAGCAAGTGGCCAGAGGGCATCCAGCCATTGCTGACAGACTGTGGCACAACACCTGTGATTATATCTCCCCTCTCATACGCGGAAGGAAGCAGGCTCTATTGTCCGCTAATAGCAAGTTGCCTGTTGTATACTGGAGAGAATACATTGGTTATAGTGACTGAGTGAGTGTGTGTGTGTGTGTGTGCGTGAGTGGCTAATGTTCCTCACACTTATATACATTCCGGTGTGAAAGAACTTTGCCTCCACGATATGATAACGGATCATTACTCATTTCATTTTTTCCAGGCTTTTTCTTGCTGTGAGCCACTATTGGCCCAGTGAAAATATTAGTAATGTCTTACGTAATGACAAACACACTTATTGCTCAATGTCCACAGATGTCTGAGTGAGTGAGTGAGTGATTTGGCAAGGCTGGGTCGGGCTGAGTTGAAGCAACTGTGTTGTAGGAGAACAGAAAGCATTTTGCTCCGGTGGCCAGAACGACTCATATCTGACACCAGGCGTGTCATGTAAGCCTACTGTACGTGCGTGTGCGCCCGTGTGTGCGTACGAGAGAGAGAGAGGGAGGGAGAGCGACGCAACAGAGATAAAGCACACAGCAAGTGGCGACTAGAAAAGCCCACAAGAAGCTAGCTTTGCATTTTGTCACATAATTGTATCTTAGTTCTTGTTTGGATACGATGTTTTGATGCATTATTTTGGCACAACTTCAGCCGATGCGCTCTATTACACAACGATTTGCCAGTTGTATCCAGTCATTTAGTAATATTTAAAAAAAAGAAAAAACAACTGTTTGGGAAAATTCATAAATTTTCATAATTCTTTTTTTTTAATAGGCTACTGTACATTTGTTTTTGGATGAAATACAATGTATTTAGCTGTCATGAATGAATTGCATATTATTTGTTGGGGAAACTGATGAGTAAATGACAGCACCATCATCACTGATAACAAACTGCCTCGGTGTTTCACAATGTGCACTATAGCTGTGACAGTTTTAACGCCTCGCAAGCTAATAAAGTGAGTAGCCTAATGACTCATTCAGTATCTTCTGCATTAGATAAGCATTGATCGTCTTCGTTTAAGCTGCGTATTTATCCGAATGCAAAACTGTGAGATACATTTTAAATGCATTCTAACGTTATTTACCAACTAAAGCTCGCCTACCTGTCAATCACAGACGTTGTCACTCGCTGTCGCCTCCCTCCTGTCCCGTTGGACTGCTGCAGTGTTTGACACCCCTAATAAGCACCCAGATCACCAATCAACACGCCGCTTGGCATCTTTGAGGCGGCAGCGGTTTAGGACATGCTTACATCCAATATGAATTAAATACAGTGTACAACACACACGGCTGTCGTTTTTAGCCCACAATACAATAGACACAACTTGCGTCCCAGACAGACGGTTGCGTGCTCCTGGCTGGCGTGACGTCACTCGTCCAATTCTTTGCTCCCTTTGTACGCGCTCATGCCGTCGTCAACCCACTCTTAAAGGGGCCGCGACACACATTTTGAACGAAACGCTGCTTCTTTATGGAAGGCTGTGGCACCAAAGTTAGTTGTGCATGCAATGTGAAGGTATGCTAATGTAATGTAGGCCTATATTAAAACATTTCCCAAGCTATGATGATGCATACATAACTTAACCACTGCAGCATTTTCTCTAGTCGATGTTCAATGTTTTTGTATAGGCTATATAATATGTATTTGTATTACATATATATTTATTACATCTTTTTTTTTTTTTTGGGAGGGGGGGTATTATTTTCCATTTAAAGCATATTTATAGTATACTATTTTTGTTTTTTAAATTGGCAGTGGTCCCTTATTTTTGTTTTTATTTATTCCAAAGATAAATGTCGTTACTGAGTGAACGAGGACAGGTATAAATCCGAGTAATGTATTCGTGAGATTATGGCCTACTCTATAATCTGTCTCCGCTATGTGGTTTAAGCGTGTCATTACATTTGTTCAGCCTCGTATTTATATTTGCGGGTTCTACTGCTGGCCAGGGACGTCGCCAGACAGAATTTTGGCGGCTGTAGCCCTTCTAAAAATGAATGTACTTTCATCATTGCATCTGACTGACTACAAACTAGAATCAGATTATTGAGGTTGATACAGATAGGCGCTGCAGGTACAGTAACACGGCCAGCAATGTGTAAAACAATAACATGCTTTAAACCAGAAAAGGCTTATGCTGTTAAATTTACAACTCGAACATTACATCAAACACTGTAGCCCACTTTTCAAGCAATATCAGCTGGTGACAATTTATTTGATACATTGTTTAAATGAGATAAATATGCAAACTAACTAGTAGCAAAATATATAACATAGCACGTTTGCAGTATATCTCTCTGTGAGTATATAGCTTTGTCATGTATCCTCAATTTCTCCTACCTACAGTATGAATGAGATCACAAATTATTGGCTTTTCAAGAAAATCTGTATCCCCAATTTCCCACCTCAAGACAAGTAACATTTTAATAAAAACGTCAGTGTTGTGAATGAAAGCACCTTTTATGTTGTCAAGTATTATTTGTAAAACAAAGGTTTAAGTGAGATTTTTTTTTTTAATATATATATATATATATATATATATATATATATATAGTCTGCACTGTCACCTGTAGCCTATATTTTGTCAACTGCAATTTTAAATTTCAAGTTTTAATTTTTAAAAATGTTTATAAAATGTTGACAGATTAATTCACCCTTCATTTCTAAAATGTATATTTACAGCATGACAGAACAAATCAACACGGTTCATGTTACGGTTTATTGCAGCAACAAGGAAAAAGAAAAGCTCAACACAATTGTATAGTGAGAGAAAACAAGAACAGTGACAAAATCTATCAAAACCCAAACGTTCCCATTTTCACACCAGAGCAGTAGTATGCCTACACTACCGCACACCCTTAATGTATCCCTCCACCATAATAGTAAATTAGAGAAAGCGTGGGATTAATATTTGAACACGCTTGCAGTTTAGCAGTGTAATGCATTGGGTTCAGTACACAGTTAAATAATTCAGTGGTTAGCTATTCCAATTAGACAACTGAATTATTTGCCTTTTGTGACACTTTGGACAGTTCTAAATCATTAAAAACCATTATTGCAGATAGCAAAGTATCAATGCTGAGTCACAGATGACGCAAATTGGCGCCAATTAAATTTGTCAGTCGATTTAATATCTGAAATCTCATTCATAAGAGTGCTAATTCACAAATGTAAATATAAACCATAATGATTGTTAAATTGAAACATAACAGCAGATTGTTAACACCGATGAGATGTTTTGGTTCTAGCAAACATGAACAAAAGAAGCTATCAAGAGCATCAGAAATCTACATGTAGAACTAAAATAAAATACACGTTGATCAAATAAATGTAACTCGAGAGCATTTTATGCAGTCACTAAAACAAAAAGGCACACACAGGGAAATGAGTGAGAACGTCTAACCTCCAAATGAGTGAGAAAGTCTAACATTTTGTAACTGCGGAGGGGAAAACAAAAAAGGTTGTTGACCTATCCTCCACTGCTTCTTTGTGATATGCACAAGCACAGCCTTTGTAGACATATAGGTCCCATTACCATGCGGCTACATTTACCCACAAAAAAAAAAAAAAAAAGAGCATTTATTGTTATAGGAAATATTTCTTTTCATCTACAAAGTCATTTAAAATCAATGGTGCACTCGTTCCGATTTGTGCGCAGACTAACCCTGGCTTTTGTAACAAACTTGATTATGCACTTCGATTTAGTTGTAACACAAATTGAGTTGGGAACCTTTAATTATATTCTGCATGCCTGTGTTTAATAATAATGCCTACATTTAATAATCAGATTTTATGATTCAGTTTTCAGATGCAGAAGGTGGTAATCTAGACATATGTAGAAGAAAATATTTGTACATATATTACTGGGGCAAACGGAGCTACATTCATGACAGCTAGATCGACACCGTAGACAGTGTGGAAAACGACAGAAGACTTGTGTTGACTGTGCACAGAAGTGGCATGCAGTAAAGTAGTTATTTACAGAAGATTATGGGAAACACTGTTCCCGATAATAAAAAAATATCCACCCCCACAGTGAAATATGGAGGGCACTGCCTCCGATATGGTACATACACTGGTAGGCAAAAACTACCTTCTTCTTCACATTATGGAAGACTCTGCTCCCGATAATGTTTTCAGGACGAGAAGCATACACTGCCCCCGAGAGACCAGATTTATTTTTTTCTGAATCTCAGATTGGGTTTTGGTCCTTGTTTTCCGGAGGCTTTGGCTAATTGGTCAACCGAAATAGAAAATCAGATTGAGCCATATACTTTATATATTAATGTGTCGTCAAATGTGCATAGCCTGGTAAGACAATTCTGATTTTGAAAACTCAATTTCTTCAGCTCTGCAGATCTGTCTGGAAACTTCACATTCAAAAGTAGATTTTAGCATTTTGTGAGTGAGCACATTTAATTATTTGCCCACCCAAAAATACATACGCTTGTTCTCAGTTAAGTTCACAACTGTAAACATAAACTTAATTGCCATCAGCAATCAACTGAACGTCAACGTACAAATGTATAATGTACTGGCTGACAAAGTGGTTTGAATGGAAAGTAACCAGATGTTGCACAAAGCAAATCTAGAAGGGTTTCAGCAGGCTAGGATTTACTGTCGGCCAACATGTATACTTATTTTTTAGCAGATGCTGCTTGTCATTTCGACAGTATAACTGTCATAATTATGAAAGTCACTGCTTCCGATAATTACATAAAAAAAAAAAAAAGCGCAACAAAACATTTATAGTGAACCCTGCCACTGATAAATAAATAATATAAATAGATACTGTCTTGAGTTGTTTTCAGTGCCATGTGTCAAATACCCTTTTCTATAAAATCACCCCCACAAAAAAAGCATTTTATTTGTTCTGATCGGGTCAGCAGGTACGACTTTCAAAAAAGTTTATGAATTACCATACAAGACCACCTGCACTAATAGTGCACCACTATCGCAGTAACAGCTATGTGCCGGCAGAAGACTGGCTTATTTCCACGCACTGTATTTTTGTGTAACCGCGTAACATAATTTACATTAATCGCATTGGGCTACTTGGGAACAGACTTTATGTAGCAACTGGTACAGCTAACCCAGGTTTGAAGCTAACATGAAGGCAGCTGAACATACAGGCAGATAACATTGTAAGTTGACGTGTCGATTACAGTAAACAAATACTTGCTTACTATACCGAAGCACCGTTTTGCATTATTATTTTTAGCGGGTGTGGTAAAAGCTGTGCCTGAAATTATGACCTGCTTAGGATTGTCATGTAGTCACTACATTCTACTTATGCTTGGTAAAACACCAATTAAAATAGTACTGTTTTTAGTATGGCCATTTAACAAGGCATTGGCTACTAGCACCAAAGTTGAATCTCCCCCCCAAAAAAAGTGGTTCAATTCATTCATAAACGGGGGAAGAACATTTTTTGTTATTTTCATTGTCAACTATTGTCTGTTTTAAACCATGGAGAAGCAAAATTATTTTGTTAATTATTCTGGAGTGTAAAAAAAAAGGGATAGTATACAGAATATTTGTGTTCAGTCTAATTTTGGAGAATTGTCTGAAATTAATAATCTTTATAATGTCCTATTATTAACTGTGGCTGTTTCACTAGCGGCATTGTTGTTTATTTATAATTTGTGCCCGCCTTGCTAGCCAGGATGAACCACAGACATGACAGGACGGAGGGAGGGGAGGGGTCAGCGCGGCATTTCAGATCTCATTATGCAGAGCCCAGATGTCCCCCGCTAGCGAGTTGGCGCAGCCCTGGATGGTCCAGGTCAGCAGGGCGAACTGGTTCCGGAACAGGTCGGCGTCGGCCTCGGGCGAGTTGGCCTTGATGGCCTTCAGGTGGTCCTGCAGCGCGGTGAGGGTGTGCTGGCCGGAGCCCAGCAGCACGTGGCGGAAGGGCGTGTCTTTTGGAGACACGTAGGGCGACAGGAGGTTCCTCTCGGCCTGCACGGGAAGAAGAATGGGGGCTTGAAGGGTGGATCTTCTCACGCTTACCGTGAAATCAATTCATTGAGCTACGCAAATTAAATAGGGATTACGTCTGATAAACGAAATCCCAGACAAATAATATATTCCATCACAAACTTGTGTCCCATGGCAATGTGACTCCCTGTAATCTACCAAAGCCTTCTGAAATGCTCTCAGATTCTCTTACTGTATGTTAGAAAAGAATCATTCAACCTATATTCCAGAGCTACATTACTCCTCGTTCTCTCAAAAGGATTGAATGCTTATTTTGTGGGTTAAAGCATAAGTGTACCACTTATTTACAATAACATTGGCCACCAATGTTATTGTAAATATATAAATGGACTGCATTTATATATTTACAATAACATTGGCCACCAATGTTATTGTAAATAAATCAGGGACACCTCAACACTTAGCGGACTTAGCACCAGCAACTTCTGGATCACCCGTCGCTCTACTCTACAACACTGCCCTATATTCATGAAGGGCTTACCGAATAACATGTACATTTCATAATAAATGCATGCAAATGCACAGACAGCACATATTTTATCGTGACTCTATATGGCTTCAAAAGTGCTTTGCTAAACCCCCGATCACACAGATGCGCTGCCTTTGCCAAAGAGAACGGCTGCCTGGGCCAACTGTCACACTGAACAGCCTGACTCTGCGCCTTGCGCTGAAAAGTTGACTATATTTTTACTTTAATGAGAGTCTTAAAAGTCCAGTCCGGCATGCAATACCATTGTTTACCATAGGAAAACATCGGTATTGCTAGCAGTGCATCTTGTGTGATCGGGCCCGTAATTGCCGCACACGCACACAAATTAATAAAGTTAGGTAGCGCCAACATGGACGCTCACCATCATTAGCCGGTCGTTGATGCTACGGCACATCTCCACGTCCCCCAGGTCACTGTTCTGGATGTCGTTGTTGAGGGCGCGCGATGCGCGGCCGTACGCACCCGCCGCCTCCATCAGCCACTGCACTGTCAGGCTCCTGGGCAGCACCTGGGACTGAGCCTGGGCCTGGAGGGGAACACGCAAGGAGATAAGTGTCCTGACGCTGCTTCAATGCGTCTCAAGCAGACAAGCCATGTTAAAAGCACGTGGTTGTGTTCAAAAACACATTATGTTTCACGCCAACATTCTGCGCCGCGTTTGCTAGACCTTCCTGATCGCACAAGCTCCGACTTGACTGCGCCATTTCGTTATCAGTCTGGAACCCCTTAAAAGCAGTCACCCGTGGACAGCACACCAGCTGACGATTGTCCCGAGATGACAATAGGGTCCACCAGCTTATTTATTCTAATGAAATACAATGGTAAGTAAGGAAGTTATATTGAAATTGATGATGATGATGATGATTATTATTATTATGACAATTTAAATTGAGGGCTTCTATGCTGATACGGACAGCAAAATCAAGCTCGCTAGCTCAGGATGGCATCACGAGGCTACGTTTTACCTCAAATGAAATTCAAGAGTCTATGCGAGGTACAGCTCTATTCTTCAGAACTACCACCATCCCCCATAACCGTCACCCCACCGGCCACCCTAGCGCTGGCCGATATACCGGTATTTCATTGCATTAGTCAATTTTTCACTACTTTCACATAATGGCTTCTAAAATAATTTCAGTAATAGCTATCAAGTGTTGTCTCTGATATCAGCACCCTATCAGCTACAATTAGGATAGTATCACTATTGTTTTTTAAATAGAGTCATGGTTTGTTTTTAAAATTAAGAGAAAATATTAAAACATTAAGTAAAATTATTTTGTATTTTTCTTATTATGTAAAAGAATGGTAAAATAGTGTAGTTTTGTTTAAAACAAATATTTTGATTCCTCAAGCCATGAGTTTCATGGGGTATGCCTTTATCTATTTATATATATTTATAATTATCGTTGATCATTTATTTAGTACCAAAAAAGTTGCACCTTTATTTTTCACCGTGTATTTTTTGCTTTTAGACAAGAGATTTTAGAAGCAGATTTGCAGTCATCTTGCAGTTGCAGTTATCCTTTTAAAAAAATGTGTTTCTAGCCATTACAGTTCTGAAGATATGATACAAAATATAAACCAAAAGAAATGTCAAAATCCACTGATCTCAGGTTTTAAAGGTTAATAGACAATATAGTTAATAGTTACCGATAGTTATATTATGCGTTCGTTCATTAATTTATCAATTTGGTCATCTCTCCCTCCATGCCCGCACTTACTGTAACCTGTAAGGGGTCAGGACTGTGATTTAGTGTCGAAGGGGCGGAGACACCAGAGAAAGCTCACAGATGTCAGCCTACTAACTTCGCTTGCACAAGTTGACGCAGAGTTAACATTTGACGCGCACTTTATTCCAGAGTAGCCAATGAGGGAGTCAGCCAGATTCTGAGTCACTTAATTTAATTTTTTATATTTAAAATGCAACAATTAGCATATCTAGCTAGCTGCTAGGATAAACTGGATGTACTGTAAAGATATTTTGAATAATTGCATTAGCTTTTCAACACAGTTGATGCAGCAGTATTATCATACCGAACAGTCTTACAGAATCCATATCAAGTGTGTTTGTCCAAATCTCTCGTTTAGCTTTATAGATTGTGATCATTGTTGAGTGTTTTTGTCAACTAGTCTAAGTAAAATGTGTTGAGTTTAAATGAGTGGGAAATTATAGTCAGCAGTACTATAGGAACATTGTTCTGTTCACATTGCGTTTGCACAGATGTGTTTTGTTAAGCAGGAGAGTAAAACCCGTAATGGTTTTATTTAGATAAAAATGGAAGTGCTAGATCTCACATTTGGCATTGATGTAGGCCTGAACATTTAGCCCACTTTGTAGAAAATACCTATATTAATATTGTGCATCAAACCACCCACACAACTCCCCCCGACAAAGCCACCCAGGAGCCTTGTCTGAGCACTCACACTCTGGATGGCCTTCACGTTCTTGTTGATCTCGTTCAACTGCGTGCGGATGAGGATGTCGTACTTCTTCAGGTCGAAGCGCAGCAGGTGGTCGTGAACGAGCCTCAGCGCCACCTGACCGGCGAACTGGGCCGCCGTCGTCGCCAGGGGACTGACCTGGGTGGACGTCGCCGCCTCCAGCTTTGTGCGGGTGTCCAGGTCGGTGCCAAAGTATTTGTAGTCCTGCGGAGGTACGGCAAGGATCAGTGGCTGACGCACGATGTGACTTGCACAGTACGTGGTTCCCCTGGTCAAGGGCAAATTCTGACCAAACTGAGTTTCCATTACTTTTATTTAATGGGAAAACAGCTGTGTAAAAGGATAAATAAACTTATCGTGAATGGGATGATATTTCACGTTGGCACTACTCATGTAAACCTACCAGATCAGACACCTTACGTCAAGACATCCAATACCACCTTACGTCAAGACATCCAATACCACCGTACGTCAAGACATCCAATACCACGTTCAATGACATTTTAGTGAGTGGCATCTAAAATGTAAACTATACATGCTGCCAACAAAATCCCCTGATATTCCATGATTAAACCTCCCCAACTTTCCAGGTCTGGAATAGAATAAAATCCCATGATATTCCATGAACAGTGGGAATCCCAATAAGAATGAAAACTGGGTTTGAATTCCCTAATATATAGGGAATAGTTAGGCAGCTGCCCCATTTGGGCACAACTGCTTGCCTTTTGGAATAGGGGGGAAATATGTTTGACTAGAGCACCTTACCGAAAAAGTGGTGAATCGGAAGGAGATCGAGGGAATGCCAGAGAAGGCCAGGAAGGGGTAGGCGGCGTCATCCATCCTCATCGCCTCCATGCTGAAAAAAAAGCGCACGTACGTGATAGATGCTGTGGCCATTAGGGGTGACATAAGGGTTACAAGTCATCCAGGGCACCCCACATCTGCAGTACCCAACATGTCCCACTTACATAGACTCCTTTCCATACTGCTCATACAGACTGTTCTGATTTGCGCGCTTTACCTGTGGGAGACAAAACAATCCAATTTATTGACTACGTTAAGTTAATAAGTCTTGATGAGTTCCCGAGCCATATCATATTCAGGCATGCGATTGTTATTTCCGAGATTGCTATGATACGTAAGCAAGCCATTTCGTTCATACAGAAGGCTTTCCATCCAATACAGAAATCCTCTCGTCAAAAATAATAATGTGCATAGTGTGGCTGTTAATTGGATCCTGCTTCCTGAGAACAATATCTTATAGGCTACCGAGAAGCAACACTTTGTAGGCACATTTTAGGCTACAAAACCCATTTAATAGAGAATACAGCAATAGAATATAAGCCTAAACACACATCCCATTTTCCAACCTCTTATAGGCTGGAAAATCCAGCTTTCCAGGTGAATAATAAAAAAAAATAAAACACTAGACTATCCCGGCCTTATCTGTGTAGATGTCTCATGAAACGGGCCATATAAGTGAACTTCCTGGAGCCTTACCTCCTGCAATGTGCTCTTGATCAGACTGTACAGCAAAGGGCTGGCTGAGACCTTGAAGCCCTCCATACCTGAAAGTGGGGGCGCAACATTGACGACATTTTAATTATCAGCAGCAAGGTATTTGCAGTTGCTTCTATGGCAAATTACATACATTATATATTTAGAAAGAAGCAAATTGTTTACTGCTATACAGCATTCATTAACAACACCCACACATACATCTTTTATGGAACAGTGAGGTTACCAAAGCAATACTGGTATATGCAATATTGGTGTCCGTCTGTCTGATCTAACCAAGGAAGGACAGCAAGACTTCCAGTGATGTAACAGCAATGGATTAATCCTTCATCATGTCTCACACAGACTGAGATCATACAATGCAACAGTATTGTCTCTAATTGTATTCACGAAACAGATAAATTAAATATTATAATAAATACAAACAAGTCTTACTAAACACAACACATACCTGCAACAATACCATCCAGGTTGATGTAGGAGAAGGCTTTCATGCTCAGTGAGGACAGGTAACCCTACACAAAGAACGTACCGTAAAGTACACTGTAGAACAAATAGTCTAAAAAAAATAAAGAACATTTTAAATAAAAGGCAGAACATTTTTTTATTAATCTGTAGATGCACTTCTCACCTCAAGCCACTCTGTGGCGCCAACGCTCCCATATTCCCCTCCGCTCCAGCTGGCAAACACAATGCTTCTCCTTGGCCTGAATCCGCCTGGACACAAAACTCTTAGAAATGAAATGTCCGGACCCACAGACAGCGGATCTGACTAAACACGTCACAAGTCGGCAGACGCGCTCGGCAGCATACAGACAGACAGACAGACAGACAGACAGACAGACGGAAACACAAATTGGCTCACCATGTTCCACCATCCAGGAGATGGAGCGTGCCAACTCCACTAGGACACTGGTACCAACGGTGGACCGGGCAAAGCCTGGGCCCCATGCGTCTCTCTGGGCCCCCAGAACTACGTAGCGATCTGTGGGGTGGAAAGAGCATTAGCAGATTAACACCACACACACACACACACACACCACCAGCGGGACAATATAAAGACTGACTTTACGGCGTTTGGGAGGGGGGGGTGTGGGGGACCACTACCCAATACATAAGCCCCCTTTACCCGGCATTTAGTATTAGCCGATGCTTTTAGCCAAAGAAACGTACAATTTGTACATTTGTCAATGGTATGACAGGTCATACACCAGCAAATCGAAGCAAACATTATGTTAAAATAGCAACAGTGTCACCAGGGCCACATCATGTATTATTCAACCTTCAAAGATCATTGCCAATAGCCTAAATAATAGTGCTTCATTTCAAAAGAATAGGAGAGAAGGGATTATCATCTTTTCATCATTATAACTACATAAACAATATTTTCAGATTCATATCCAGCATGTAAACAAGTCCATCTCACGCACGCACGAACACACAAACACACGCACGCACGCCCGCCCACGCCATCGTAAGATAACGCCATCTGGCTACGACGACAACAGCAGTAGCTCCACCGTCGTCAGGGGCAACTCACCCTGGTCCACGAAGCCCTTGATCACACCGAAGACGTTGACGATCTTCCTCTCGGCCTGGACGTTGTCCACCTGCACGGTGATGTTGTCCGTGTCGTCGCCCAGCTTGTAGGAGGTGCCCCAGTCCCGTGGTGCGCTGGCACCACCCAAGGTGCTGCCATCGGAACAAGAGGTGCGTTGAGACCACAATGCGTGTTCAACAAACAGTGTGTGTGTGCGCGTGCGTCTGTGATCCCGTGTGTGTGTGTGTGTGTGTGTGCGTGTCTGATTCCGTGTGTGCGCGTGCGCCTGTGATTACGTGTGTGTGTGTGCGCCTGTGATTACGCATGTGCGCGCCTGTGATTACGCGCGTCTTTGATTACGTGTGTGTGCGTGTGTCTTTGATTATGTGTGTGTGTGCGTGCATGTCTGTGATTCCGTGTGTGTGTGTGAGCGTCTTTGATTACGTGTGTGTTTGTGCATGTCTGTGATTCCGTGTGTGTGCGCGACACACAAAATGTCACACACAACCCTATGTGTGTGTGTGCACCTGTGGCTGTCTGTGTGTGTATGTGTGACATTGTGTCTGTGGTGGGGGATGGCGATGCGTCCATAAACCCCCCCCACACACAACACCTCCCATGAACAATAAAACAGAATGCATTTACGTCAGGATCTGCTTAGCCATGCTGGCTGTGATGGTCTGGGCCAAGATGGAGGGCAGGCCGGAGGACTGGACCGGGGGGAACTGGGTGTGGTTGAAAGAGGGGAAGCCTGGGGTGTAGGGGTCCCCGGAACCAAGGTGGACCTGGACAGAGGTAATCGACCGGTCAACTAGCGAAATGCCAGGAGATGCATTAGCTTACAATAGCCGACTACACCTTTAATGACCAGGTAAAGCCCGGCCCACTCACGTGTCCAAAGAGCTCCACGTTGTCCTCTTCGCTGAGGGAGAAGTCGGGGAATATGAGCACGGCGGAGGCATTCCTTCTGGCAGCGTTCGCCACCTAGTGGTCAACCGACGGAAGGAACAGATGCTGGTAAAGAAACGCCTGGATTCTTCTCTGTGTGGACATGAGACGGTTTCCGATAGAAACGGCATGCCTCAGTCAAATACATATATATTGTTATTGAGGGCGACCTCTTCGCGACACATGACTATGTACTACACACCTCCCATTACATACTGTATTTCACTACAGTAACATTTTAGTTTTTAAAAGCACTGCATAGAGAAATAACAAGGAAACAGGCTCATTCACGCTAGAACAAAATTGTACGGACACCGGGTGTTGCTGCTTGGTTATAGATTCTTTTATAATCATAATTTTGGTCAACATTGAAATCACAATTATTTAATATGATTACTGCACCTAAAAACTGACAACAGTGAAAAGACCTTCAACTGTGAAATGTCTCTTAATACTTTTCATGTTGATATTTCACCATGTAATGGGCGAAAGTGAGAGTATGCCTGCCATGTGTTCGCCTAACGAACACAAGACAAAATTAAGTAATGAAATTGCGAAACTTAATGTGAAAAATAACAGTTTTTCCTCAACTATATCGTTTTTTAAGACAATATTGAAATCACGATTCAAATGTGAGAAATTGTGCAGCCCAAATCCGACGCATTTCCATTTCAACTATGAAGCTAGACGAAGTGTGGTCGAGAAAGACCAATGACAAACACAAAGACGCACCTTCTCAGCGAAGCTGATTCTGCCCGCTCTGACCAGGACCACCTTGCCACTCAGGTCAACGTAGGGATCCGACATGGTCTTAAAATCGCCATAGTGGGCGTAGCGCACAGGCGCCTGAAACAACGACACAAATGGTTTAGCTGATGTAGCTCACATTTAAAATGGAATATTGTCATCTGACATTCTGACTTCAGGATCAAAAGGTTAAACCGTTACAGCTCATAAAACATTAAAAAAAATAAATGAATCAAATGTATTAATAGTAATCTGACAGTTGAGTGGATTCTGACTTTAGGTTCAACGGTTAAACTGTTAGTTAGCTCAAATAAAAAAGGCAGATAAATAAAACAAACAGTGACCTGAAATAAGCAGATCAATAAAATATGTGATGTCATGTGACATTCGAGTGGATTCTGCCAAGGTTAAATATCAAGAATGTGATGTGTTCTGGTGTCGCCATCCTCATTTACCGTCACGACGCCACTGGCACTGTAGGACAGGAAGCACCTGGGCCGCCATTGCTTGCCCTTGAAGACAACCAGGTTGCTGCCAGAGGCGGGGGCGTCCTGCACCCTGACAAAGTGCTCATTGGTCCAGCCGTTCATGCCATAGTCCTTAAACTTCTGGGCCACCTTGTTTCCTAGGTGCTCGTCGCCGAGGGAACCGGCTCGGTGGCTGTTGCTGGAAAGGTCACTGTACGTGTGTGTGTGTGTGTGTGTGTGTAGGGTGGGGGGTACAGACATCAGACTTTATTTATAAAATACAATAAACACCATTTCTAAAATAAATTTAAATGTTTTTTACATTTAAGATATAACAAATAAATAGATAAAAATTATATATAAACATTTGATTTTAGATGCATTTGATTGCACGCTAACAACACAAATACGGTAGAAATAAATAGTCACCGGAAGACTGTGTCAAACTGTGCCGGACTGAGTCTCTCGGCGAGGAGGCTCTTGACGTCCGCCCAGTTCATGAGGGGGGCAGCGCTCGTCTCACGCACAACGTTAGCCTGGGCGTCGGAGGGGAGGGTGGCCGCGGCGCAGGCGGGGGCCAGGTCATTCTTGCGATGCACCAGGTATCCAATCAGGTAGCCTGCAGTCAGTCAGGAGGAGGAGTTAAAGGTGGTCCAGTGGGGTCACCTGAAGGGCCTGGACTCATCCCGACACCCGTTAGAGCTGCACTATGAGAAACGCTTGTGACACGCACTATGTACTGTAAAAAACAACCAGAAATTATATCATTTTATGGATTGGAACAGAATGTTTGACCTATCCTCCCACACCAGACACCAGACAACCAATCAGTTAGATTAACTTAATGAAACAACATACAATCCCAACTGGAAACAGAATGTTCAGGCATCGTGAAGGACGGTTAAGTGATATGATAAGAGGAAGCAAACAAGCACAAAAGCCTTTCGTTTCACCAGCAGTTCTTCATGTCAGCATTTGTTCTGCAACGCTACACTTCCAGACCTCAATGCCACAACCGACCACTTTGCCTTCAGGATAGGAGCAGCGCGCCGTTAATCGTCCCGACCCCGCCAAGCCCCACTGGCTCCCGGCCAACGGCCATCACATAGCGGCAATATCCGCCAGTACATACCGACAGGCGCGTGACACGAGACCTCGCAGCATCACGGCTAGTCGGGATGAGCATTTCTTACCTTTTCACACTATTCTTACCTGTGGTTATGCAATAAAGGGCATAATACAAGTTGGGATTCCCCACAGTTGTTGTGCATAAACCCATTTCCGATATGATTTGTAAATATTGTGTAATTACAAGTTAGCTTGATTCAGCCTTGTGTATATGCCATGTAACAATATAGTTATTGGTTATTTATGTATTCATGTACACCTATTGAAGAAAATGTAAAGGCTAATAGTCATTTCTGCACATTCAGAGCTCATTCAATAAATCGTAACCAAAGATTTTGTTTCTAAGAAAATAAAATGTTTCCAGTCATTGAAGAGCTCTTAAAAATGGCGCCAAAACCTCGCCTCGTTCTCGTGAAGCCCAATGTCGCGCGGGGTCCTGTCACACCCCTGCTTACCGATGATGAAGATGAGCAGGATGGCGATGACGGCGAAGCAGAGGCTCTTGGGCGTGCGGCCGGGCTTGTGAGCCACGTAGGCGCTGCGGCCGTTGCTGTGGGCGTGGAGCTCGCCGCCGCCGTTCCCGCCCGCCTCCTCATCCGTGTCGGACAGCTTCATCTCCACC
>JAODTR010000706.1:0-13434 GCA_025399935.1 Amblyopsis rosae
CAAGGTACCTCGCAGTGCCGCATGGCCTCGGAAAATCTGCCAAAGCACCTCGGACAAAAAGAATCAGCAGATCTGTAACAAAACGCCTCTCCCCCTCCTCACACACGCGCAGCGCCATGGAAGAAGTCTGTGAGCGGACCACTGACCTGAAGTCCTGGGAGCACAGGGTCTCTGTGTAGTACATGACCTTGCACTTGTGGGAGGACACCTGCAGCGAGGCCAGCACGTCGTCCACGCGGGCCAGGCTGGAGGCCGAGCAGGCCGGGGAGTTGTGGAAACGCCACTGCAGGATGTAGCATCCAGGCCAACGGGTTACATGGGAGCCCTGAGGACACGTGGCAGGGAGGGATGGGTCAGTCTGAGGTTGCGTGTGTGTGCTGGACACTAAGCGGAGCTGATAAATACAATACAGAAATATATGGCTATAGACTCAGAAAAACTGACTGAAAATAACTGTAAATCAAATGTATAAAGTGTGATAGAAATGTACAGAACACATTATATAATTCTCCCTTGTCCAGCCGCTCCCCTTATACAGGAAACTAACAAACAGCCAGAGGAGATCGTATCGTTCCAAACTTAGATAAATCACAAACATGTCATATGCTCCACTGTTCAAAATCCACATCCCTCTATAAATTAAGCAGAGTTAGGGATCATTGTATAGTTCAGTTTAAATAAAGTGTTTTGGGTCAGTTTATTCATATGGAGCCTCCCAGACCTTGAACACCATACAGAATGTCCTAAAACATGATGCTTGCCAACTACTAATCTTGCCAATCTGTCAATCATTAAAAAGTATCCTGCACTGGTCGTGCCTTGTGTTTGCATGCTATTATGTACAGTAATACTGTATGTAGCCGTGGCTTGTAAGATATGCTCAATGAAAGTCTTTTAACCATTTGGTCTAAACATGATACAAGTTATTTGCTGCGACACAAATTGTCTTTCTTGTTGTGACTTGTGATTTAATTTAGCGCCAATCTAGACCACCAGTTCTTACTACTATGCTAATTATTATTTATAGTGTCCTTTCCTGACAACTGTATTGTTATTATTATTATCAGTTATTAAGATGTTTTGGCTGAAGCATCTGCTAAATGAGAACAAGTGTCCAGGAGTGTTCGTGCTTCAGCATAACCTGAACAGTGTAATATGCTTCCTTCCGTGAGGTAGCTAACCTGAACAGTGCAAAATGATCCCTGCCCTCATGTAGCTAACCTGAACAGTGCAATATGCTCACTACCCTGAGGTAGCTAACCTATACAGTGTAATATGCTCCCTGTCCTGAGGTAGCTAACCTGAACAGTGTAATATGCTCCCTGTCCTGAGGTAGCTAACCTGAACAGTGTAATATGCTCCCTGTCCTGAGGTAGATAACCTGAACAGTGTAATATGCTCCCTGCCCGCTAACCTGAACAGTGCAATATGTTCCCTGCCCTGAGGTAGCTAACCTGAACACTCTCTCCCTCCCTGCAGGTAAGTGCCATCTCCACCATGCTGTAGTCCTTGCCCAGCTGCCAGCTGCGATCGATCAGCTGGATGTTTGTGGCCCCTAGAGATGTGATGCTGTGGGCACCAAGGGGATCTTTCTTTGGGGGCTGTGGGGCCATCTTGGAGTGGTAGATGTTGAAGATTACATCTCCTTTACACACATCAAAGTCCCAGGTGATGACAGATGAAGCCTCAGTTATCTCAATCAGCAGCTGGGAGATGGCAGATAGCAAGCACAAACACAATATAAAACATTAATATCACAGTCCTTTTCTCCAAGTCTGCGCTGCAGTTCCATTCCAGCAGATGGCACTGTAACACAGATAAATAATGTTATAAAACCCCTCCATCCTTTTCTCATAATCATTCAGATAATGTCTCTAGCTGTACACAGTCACCATGTGTTCAATTATGGACAGCAGTTGGTAAAAGCCAAGGCTGTACCTCATACGGGGCTCCCTTGAAGATGTTGGCGCTTTTGTAGATGGAGTCAGCCCACAGGCGGTTCTCGCCAGTCTCCAGCTCCTCTGCTGTCCTGTACAGAGACTTTGGCACAGTACCACCCTCAGGGATGTCACACTGGCGTGACAAGGGGAAAAAGCAAACAAACAAACAGCGAGCCACGTCAGTGTAGACAGCACATGGGGTCATATGAAAGGTCGACAGCAGACTAGGGCAAAATGCATCAGGTAGTCAGTCCTCAACCACCGGATAAAATCAACACAAAACAGACAAGGCAAAACAACTCCACAGAACTACTACGCCAAGTAAACAATCGACCAAAAACAATCTGTGGTACGTGTGTGTGCATCCAACAAAGAAAGCATAATGAGTATGAGGTCTTACCATGCAGTCTCCTCCCAGGAAGTCAGGGATGATGTCTCTGTCAATGTAGTCCACCAGGCCCCCTGGGCCCTGGTAATCATTACCTGCGTAAACTAGGAATTTCTTGCGCGTGTTCTCATCGATGAAAGGACTGACCTGGGATAGACAGATAAACACAAATACATTTGAAAGGATGACAACAGGCACAGAATTATTCCAATTCTGTGTAATGTACTGTAGAAAATACAGTAAATATATATCATGATACTGTGCATTATAAATGCAGTCTCCCACTATATTTGAAGTAGTATTTTAATTATAAAATATATATTAATAATATATATATTTTTTAAAGATATAATGATAACAACAACGAAGCCAGTATTTTTTATACCGGACGCCAATTTGTCTGGAAATGCCTGCATGATGTGTGGCTTATCATTATGCATTTCATTTTACTGACATTATGCTGCATGTCTGGATCACCCATATCCACAAGTATGAGCAGGAAGTGTTCTCACCAGGGTCCAGAGCACAGGGAAGACTCTGGGGGCCCTCAGTATCAGCAGACGGCCCAGGGTCTCGGGGTAGTTGGCCTCCACCACCTCTATGATCCTCAGAAGAGCTTTAACACCGGGCCTCCACAAGTGTCGCATGTTTAAACCTTCCAGGTCCACCAGGCACGTCCAGCAGCTACCATACAGAAGGAAAACAACATGGAAGTACAAAATGCAAAGGTCATAAAGGGCACATATTGTCTGCGTCACGGGAAAACCTTTCAACAGTCAATATACAAAAGGCTGCTAATGGAATTTATATTAATCGCATGACAGTATTAATATCATGGCGTCATTTTATAAAACAAACCTGTATATTAACCACGGTTCATTCAGTATAAAACTAAATACCACCTGGTTGCTAACTAACCATTTAAAGGTAGTTGTATGAAGTCAATTGTCTCCCCGAGGGCAGTAGCATTCACTGTTATCTGCACAGTCAGCTAGCTAGCTAAAGCCCTATAAAAAGTATTTATACAAGATCCAATAGTGCAAGCTGTCAGGAGTGACCCATACAGCGATGGCAGCAAAGTGGCAGCTGGCAAACAGAGGTTGTGTAGTCCAAATTGGAGACCCATGATGGGAGAGTCGAGACAGGGCAGTCAAGCTGTGCTCGGCTGGGTTGAGTGAAGTATCCAGACACTTTGACAGAGCAGGAGCTAGTGTAGCAGGATTGTGCATGCAGGTGGGCAACACTAACATCCATCAAAGTGGCTATCAGGTTGACTGTGTGTCCGGGCAGACCGTGACAAAGGATACACAACGGTTCAAACAAAGGGCACAGGAAAGGATAACAAAGCAACCTGGAATGTAAAACGAAAAGTAATCTCAGGTGGAGAAGCGTCAAACAACCAACACCGGTATTATCTCGCAACGGAACCTGATTGACAGCACTGAAATAGCATATCATTTCTATTTCAATTCAATGCAGTGTTAAAACACTGCATTTTGCCACATGTAGTGGGGCGTGGTCCTGTAGTGATCAATTTTTAAGTGTTTTTTTTATTTTATAAAACACATGTATAAGCCACAGCCCAATATTAACTGCAGGGCTGCAGAAAGTTTACAAAATGTACATTTAAACCGTGGTTAATAGTCAGGAAATTACAGTACATGTTCATGTATGGGTCAGGTAACCTTAGCACCCTTCTGCAATGGTTAAATTCATTCAAATTCCCATATATTCCTTAACATCCATTCCATAACAGGATTTTCTTCAAAATGTCACGAGTCGAAGATGAGGTTTACAGCAGACAGCACCACCAACAACGTCAGCAGTCTGGGTACCTAATGGGGCATCCAAAGACTCGAGTGTTCTCTTCACAGCGCCTAAGTCCCTCCTCGATGATGGACAGCACCTACACGGTGGAACCAAATTGGATGCTATTGCAGTTAGCCTGTCAGCATGGCTAGAGAGTATACATTTTGTGGAGGTGATGGATCACCTGTCTTAGCAGTGCCTCCTCTCCCAAAGCTCGCACCAAGCCCTTGGTGTCCATTTGTCCCAGGCGCAAGATATAGAGAGGACGTCCGTCTGAGCACAAGTACACACAGACACTATTGAGTTGCTGGTGCATGGTAGATGGTGCTCTAAGCTACTATTAATTAAAACTTCATTTCAATTTCAACTGTAAACACAAGGGCAACAGAGAGTGAGAATACCGCAGGGTGATCTAAATACATCCAAACACCCATTCCCATTAAATTGATGTTCCTTATTTAATTAAATGAGAATTAAAAAGGTGCTTAAGTATTTTTTTTTACAAAATGTTTTATTTTAATAATATCCCCATCAGCTAGCAGAACATCACATGCTCTTGAGAAAACATCCATTCTCTGTAGCCATCCTTGGCTCTACATTAAATACGTAATCAGATACGAGCGATTCCAGATCGTACCTTTATCGTGGTGGTGCCAGCCTCCAGTGTAGTAGTCCTCCAGCGGTTTTGGACGTTCCCACGAGTCTAACAGGAAGTCAACCTGATGTTGCTTCCTCCAGGTGAGGGATTGGCACAGAAACTCCCTGGCCTTGTCCCGGTTGAAGTCCCTCGCCCTCAGGAAGCGCAGAACATGCTGGTCTTTAGGAATCTTTAATAGGAGGCATATAGAGATACTAACACTGAAGACTAAATGGAAAATAGTGGAAAAGCCCTTGTAGCACCTTTAATGTACTGTAACTGGAGTCAAAGCACGATCAATTTGACACAGGAATGCTTTGATTTAATCTTGCAAGAGAGATTGGTAGACATCTGTTTTTGAGAACAATGGAAAGCTAAAAACATCAGTAAAATAGGATCTTGAAAAACATCAGTGTGTGGACATGTAGGTAAGGAAGGTATGCATTTACCCTCTAAACACGAGATCTGCGCCGGCGGGGATTTTGCATAGGTCTATATTTCATATTATATCTTCAGAACGGTAAATGCTAGTAGCTCATAAACAGTGAAACATCGAAAATAATACAAACTAAACATTATTTGTTGTTGCTGCTAAAAACAGCATAAATGATAATATAGATAAAGAAATAGATAAAAGAATACACAGTGAAGCTCGGGGCTTATTAATAAGAGTGCATACACTTAAGTAAAATGGTACTATTTATTTATTTTTTACTTAGAAGAGTTTGATAGTCTGTATTTGAAACAAAATTATACACTAGTTTACTATCCTCTACACATAATAAACACCCACAAAAGTAGGCACTTTGGATTTTAAAAACAACTTTTTTTGATGTTATCCTAATTGTAGCTGAGAGGGTGCTGATTTCAGAGACATAAAACACTTGATTATACCTATTACAAAAATGCTTTTAAAAACCATAACATCAAGTAGTGAAAAACATCCAAAATACCATTAGTGCTCAGAGAGTTAAGGGTTTTATTGAAGTTCAAAATCACTTTATGCATTAGATACCTTTCCCCATTACTCAACACTTAACCACTAAACTTTTCTTCCCCATGAAATAAATAACTAATTGTGTGCATTCAAGGTGTGATTACATTTATGGTATTTGTAATTGCAATCTCTTTGCAACAAAGCACATCCTCGTTCAAATGCAAAGGCTATTAAATATGAATGTAACTGGTGGCCACTTGAGGCTGTGTGCTCCGGTGTATAAATAACGATATGCTTTTATCTGAGCGATGCTGCTTTTTTTTTCCTATTTTATTTTTTTGTGCATGAACTGCATTGTATGGAAACAAACAGTTGTGTGTGTGTGTGTGTGTGTGTGTGTGTGTGTGTGTGTGTGTGTGTGTGTGTGTGTGCATCTTGTATGACCTTGCCCTTGTGCGTCTCCTGCAGCCACTGGCGGAGACGAATGAGACAGCTCTCCTGCAGGGGCGTTAAGTCTCCAAGGTAACGTCTGATGTAATCTGCATCCAACTTGTCTGCAAGCCAAACATGTATAAAGTTGGCACGTCTTATCTGCACTGTGTCAAATAGAGAGATCAGGTGCCCTACAATACACATTCTCTGGGGGAAGAAGCAACACTAGAAAACAGTTTAAAGCTGAAATAATCCCAACATTGATATAAAATGACATAAGCCAAAGTTATTGTAAGAGTACAGCAGAGAACAACCTTCATTTCATTTTTAAAACTTCATTTTAGTGTGGGGCAATAGCACAAAGATAAGAATGAGGAGAGAAAAAAAATGATTAGTTGAACATTCATTTCAATGTCTGAGAGAAAAAAAAAGAAATGTGTTCTATATATTGTGAAAAATCCCTGTATGATTTACAGACATGGTAAGAAAATAGGTGGGTGATTCTGCACTCCTCATCTGCTGCCAAAGTGCCCAAAGTGCCCTCAAATGGAGGTGTTAAATGACTGTTGAACTTCCAAGTTTTAAAAGCTTTTAGAGTCCTTGTAAACCCAGACAGGTTGTTTGTGCAGCATACAGCAGTTTGCTAATGTCAGCAGACCAATCATGAAGAAGGCAGTCTTGAAACCCATTGGCTATCGGATGACAATTTAGCCTCTGGAAACAAGGGCCAATACTTCTGGGGTTCCGGTGCAACCAGCAGGTATCCGGATAATGGATAACAGATACCTGGGCCAAAACATGCTCGTCTGTGTGTTGGTCATTTTATACAGTCTGATCGGCTACTTGAGATGAGCGAGACTCAAGTTGGAGTTGAGTTTGGGTTTGGCTTTTTCGACAAACATTTCTGCATTTGAATGCAGATACATGTTTTTAAACAGCAAATAAGAAGCTAAATTGTGATCAAATGACAATGTCAATTATTTTCTAGATTGCATTTTCACAATTGTAGCTTTAATAGAAACTAAATAATACCACATTAAGACCACAAGCTCCTGTAAATATTCTGTTGTTATCATATGTGCCCAACCAGCACACTGACCTTCAGGGGAGCCAACCGGGAGGTCTGTGTTGCTGGCAGGGTCCTTCCTCAAGGTGCCCTCACTGGCATTGGACACTGGGATGGCTCTGGCAGTGGAGAGGGGTGACCGATGCACCCTGGCATTAGCAACGGGTGGGGTCCAACGAGGTAGGTAAGTTATTCCCTCCTCCTCCATCTCTTTGAGGTAGTACTCAATAATCTCTTTACCCTGCGGTAAAGAAAGGTCGAGACACTATGTGTATGCAAACCAGGCATTAAGAGGCTCGCTAAACACGATCATGTTGCACCATCTATTAACATAACAGCTACTTATCTACTGCAAGTCTAAACATTCAGATGTATAGCATTAGCTACTATATCAATGTAATACAAACAAGGCATACACATAACTGATCACTGATCAGTACTCCATTAAAGCAGCAATAACTCACAGATGCACACCTTTTTAATACTACTAGCATACTGTTTCATGGCAATCTTTTCTGCTGTGCTCTCAAAACCGAAGAAGGACTTAATGTCCAGACTGGCTGTCTGCTCAAAGCAGGTCCAGTCCTCATTCTCCGGATGAACCTGCATGAACGACGACAACAACATGAACATACAGACTACGGAGAGACAGAAATGTATACATAGAGCAACAATCAGATTACATATTTTATTTCAGCTCGTTAGTGGTGGGTGACGACGTCAACATTATAAACCCGTAACAATTAATTGGAATATAGCAGCATTGTACATTACGCTATTTAGCATTTTCCAACCAGATATGTAGATTACATACAGTAAAATATGTAGATTATGCAGATGCAAAAGTATTTGTAAATGTGTTTTCAATAAATTCTAATTGTATATCTCATGAGCTATAATATAGATAATTTACATACTATCAAAGTGTTCACAACTAGGTTGTTCTTTTTCATAAAATAACAAATGGCGAAAAATAACATATTTCATAGATATGTTGCCCACATCGCAGCCACTAATTGCTAAATCTGAGGACGCGTTTCCTGACCGTGTAATTGCAGAGTTCACGAACAATGACTCTGCTGGAGAAGGTCTCATTGTGAACCTCAATGCTCAATGTCCTCTCTCGGCGGTTCAGAGTGTTCTTCTGGATAAAGTACAGGTAATCTACACCGGCTATCTGTAAACAGCAGACACACAAAGGCATGACAACCACCATAACGTCTGTGCAGACCATTAGGAGACAGAATTTTTAGTTACAGCTAACAATCATCACAATGTAAACAAGAACAGTTACAACACCCCGTGATTACTGTAAACAGCCGCAGAGCGAAGCACACCATTTTATTTGGAAACAGTAAAGACGGAGTTTAAACATTGTAAGGCACTTGTATTTCCTACTGCTGATTTTACAGATTCAAATTACATGATAGGGGGTGTCAAAGTCCTGTCACGTTTATTTAGCCACATGCGCTCAGACGTTAAGGTAATACACTTGTCAAATTCACCAAATATCTCCTTGCATGTCGCTATTTTACCGTTCTGTGTGCGTGCTGAAAAAGCAATTATCTGGTACTTCTACACAACCATGACAACATAAATTGGAAGATAAACAAAGCGGTGAACACCGCTCACGACAACAATGCCACTTGGCTTCGCAATGCGTTTCAATGTATTGGGTGGAGCATCTGAGGGAGTTGGTTTTGATTTGAGAGTCACGTTAGCAAGCATGACTAATCCTGCCTAAGTGTCATAGTTAATAAAAGTGGGTAGATGTTCATTACACTCATACATAGTTAGAAATAATTATAATCATCTTATGAGCCCTACTGTGCTTTCAGAGCCAATGGCCTAAATGGCTACCGTGTTGCAAATGGTACCCTTTTGAGCAGCCGAGGGGCGTCGATGTCCACCGTACAGCGCCTCTCGGTCACTAGGTGAGATCCATCCTCACTGTGGCTCTCATTGATCACCTCACTGTCCACGAACACTGGGATTAACGGGCATTTGGGGAACCTCCTTACATAGGCCTGTCAGCAGAGCCGAGGAGCAGCAGCACAGGGAAAGCAGAGAAACAGGGATCACAATGATTTCATGCTTGTCATTTTATGTCACAAGACACGTGACCATGTGATTTTGTGTTGCAAATCAGTGTTGGGTAGTAACTAGTTACTAGTAATTTACTGTAATATTACTACTTTTTTCAGTAACTACTAATAGTATAACTAATGACTATTTCCAAAACTGTAATATTATTACAATTACTAATCCAAGTAATGCTGCATTACTGCATTAAAATAATTAGATTTCTGGTCCTAGCAAACTTTGGGTAATAATAATAATAAAAAACTTTATTTGTATAGCACCTTTCATACACAATGTGCAACTTAACGTGCTGTACAGTTAAAAACATTTGAAAAACAAAAGGATGAAGGGAACTAATATATTTTTGTTTAATTTCATAAGAAACAACGGAAAACTAGGTAAAAGCCATGAAAATAATAAAAAATGATTCTATTATAATACGTAAATAGCAACTTATTACAATTCCTGAGTAACTTGCCCAACACTGGTTGCAATACACAGTAGTGTATAGCTTTATAATGCCTATCCTATAAGTTTGGGTTTATGTGAAAATGTAAATCCTGCAGCATTTACGGTGCATAGTTCAGCATATGAAAAACACAACTCAAGCCAGTTCCAAACCATGCCCCTTATGTCAATATTGATGCAGACTTAGCCTACACGAGCCCTACGCCTATTCAGCAGTGTCAAGGAATCAGCTACACTGTAGTACAATATTATGCATTTTATAACTTAATTATAAAACAGGATGTGCGCAATATACTGTAAACCATGTGATATGAATAGTCAGTTTCCATTATGTTCGTTGACTTGCTTGATAAACACGCAGTGTATTATATTAATGTTCCATAGGCTATTACTGACATTGAATGCTACTCACAACAACCCTTAGAGAAATCCCATGAAACAAGAGGACTACAGTTTCTGAGTTGGTGTATTGTCCATTGTCCAAGTGTCAATAGCTTCCTTCAGAGAACTAACCAATTCCATGACAGTCATTTACCAGAATGCAAATTTACTATCAAGCTTTGGCAGTTCCAAAAAAATAAAAAAAACAGTCCACCACTTCCCATCTGCCTAGGCTGATATGCATGTCATTTTTAAAGTCGACACAAACGGTCACATTCATTTTGTAGTAAGATAAAATTTTAATATAAAAAAATAAATTAATGTATAGACAGATAATACAAATACATTTCCATGGCATAGTTTACATTCTGATATGCCTGGCAAAGAAGTCATTGTGAGGATGATATGCCCTAAAACAAATAAAATCTGTAGATTCAGTCAATGTCAGTCAATAATATAATTCTAAACAGATTAATTGTCAGGCAACTAGACCAGGGGGAGATTGGACAAATGCTACCAAGGCTAGCAGAGGAGGTTTTAGCACTGCGGTGGCAGCTTGAGTAATAGCTGTCAGTAGAGCGGGGGGGAGGACAGGAGAGAGTGGTAGGCTATTCAATGCATTGGTTGGTTCTTATGCACTTTTTACAAAATGTTTGTTCTCCTCAACTCAATGTACATATAAAGATTACGAGTGCCCTGCAATTGGCTGGTGGTAATGTAATCTAGGTACTGTATCAAAACAGTGGGCAGCATCTAGACCAAGGCATGGTCACAGCTTTATATGTTGTCTGCAGGAACAGTATATTATACTGTAGTTAGCATGTTGACCTACTTTGAGGACATTACACAAACCTGTGACTTCACTGAAAATATCAAACTGATGACAATACCAATGTTGAAATTACTTTCTGCCAGGCACATCTCAAAGAGAAGTTGTTGGCTACTGTATTAGAGTAGGCCATCTACTGGGGCACATTTATGATAGAATGAAGATTATTTTTACGAAATGTTATCTGTTCACTATAATACTTAAATATACAATATACTTTCATTCACTTTTTTATTTAGTCAATTAAATTTTTCAGCCAGGTGTGAATGGAAAATATGCAAAAAGACATCCCATGCCTAGAAAACCATCTAGGAATATTATGGTTGAGGCTAATCACGTAGCACGATAACTTGGCAGATGTGCGTGCAACCTGTATTATCAGCTGCCAGCCATCTATGTACACTTAAGAGAGCTCCTATGGGTCTGAGTCCAATTCACACATTCTAAGACACTTTCTAAGCTACTGTAACAGGTTTCAGCTATGACCTAAGGCTGTTTGCATACAGGGAAAATAGTAGGCCTATAGTAGCTACAACTTTCACACTTTTTATATTGCCAGTAAATATAAGAGTAGAAATATAAACAAACAAAATCAGTGAATATTGCTACTATTGTCTACTATTGCTTGACGGTAGACAAAAACTAAAAACAAATACATGCACAACTTACCCCCATTATCAACTCAAATGGGTGTTTGTAGACCCGGACAGGTGACTGGTATTCCTGCACCATGGTTGTAGATACGGTACTTTAAAACCCAACTGTCAATGAGAGATAACCACATATAATACATATCCGCAGTCTTAAATATAATGACACCGTGTAATTTAGCACAACACGAAACAACACAGCTGCAACAGCGTCTGACAGAAGTTCACATGACGACTGAGCAGTATGGTCAATGGTCACATTGGCATCGATCATATACTGTTGGCTATGGTAACTTTAAATGAATGGGTTAGGGACTACCGTACCATAGTAACCTGGTCGTATATATCAGTGTCAACAGCAATATCAGCGATGGAAATTGTATTTAACTACACAATTTCTTATTTAGGCATACATTGTTTTATTTACCCGTAACATATTGAGACGAACACGTTTAAGCATAATCGAGTTATGCACACACGGAAAAAGAAAACGTTACCGGGGTACTACCGTACTTGCTAAAAAGTATCTAGGCCTCTACGATACCGTCAGGCGTACGATCGCAAACTTACCACTACGGTACGGTACAATCTTGAAGTTCGGATCTGTAATATGGGACTGAGGTAGATTTGTGTATCACACCGGTACGGTAGACCTATCGGAAACTGAATTGGGATCCCATAACATTTACGATCTGTTCCTGATAAATAGCCTCAACAACATGAAAAGAAAACGCTAACTGCTGTCTTTCTCTCTGCTGTGTGCAGAATAATAACTCCGCCCCTTAACATATTCAGGAACCAAGAACACCCACCACGCCTATAGCCACTTATCGCAGTGTTGTTTCGCAAAGATGTTTTTTGTGTCAATCGGCAAAACAGAGTAAACGTTTTCACGCCTAAAAGTCAAGTCAGTCATGCTGGAGAAGTTTCATTGATACTTGAACAAGTTAAAAAAGCAGCTCTCCCTCCGCCAGATGCAATAAGGACTTTTCTGGACCCAGAATAACTATTGCAACAACACATCATCAGTAGGTTAAAACTAACCTGTCTCACGACGGTCTAATCCCAGCTCACGTTCCCTATTAGTGGGTGAACAATCCAACGCTTGGTAAATTCTGCTTCACAATGATAGGAAGAGCCGACATCGAAGGATCAAAAAGCGACGTCGCTATGAACGCTTGAACAAGTTAAAAAAAGCAGCTCTCCCTCCGCCAGATGCAATAAGGACTTTTCTGGACCCATCCCGCAGTAGACATATTGTTTGCTGGCTGGTTGGGGTTGTGTGGTGCGATTTGCACCACTGTGATTGCTGTCTCATTTACATACGGGCTGTATAGAAACACTGGATTGTTGTTGGTTTTTCAGCACACACACACACAGAGAACAGATAGAAGGAGATATTAGCTGAATTTGATTAGCTGGATTTGAAGTGTAGGCT
The DNA here is from genome assembly GCA_025399935.1 of Amblyopsis rosae. Lineage (NCBI taxonomy): Eukaryota > Metazoa > Chordata > Actinopteri > Percopsiformes > Amblyopsidae > Amblyopsis > Amblyopsis rosae. Next base: position 13,058 of record JAODTR010000706.1, read on the forward strand.
TTGCTTACAATCGTTTACTCCACAGTAAGGTAATATGACGTGGAGTCAGGCTTTGTAACTGAATATACTCATCACTGCTAGCTTCCTATTCTGTGTGTAAGCTGAAAGACAAATCGAATGTTTCTACACAGCCCAGGCTCTGTAAATGTGAACACAAACAAAGTGGTGCAAACCGCATCACATAACACTATCCTAGCCTTGGCAATCCATGTCCTGCAGAGCTTCTGAAGGAGCAGCATATCCATATTGAAAAAATTTTTAAATAAATATCAACAATCTTTTTATAGCATTCCTGATGACATAATCAATCAATCAATCAATCTTTATTTATATAGCACTTTTCATACAAATTCATGTAACACAAAGTGCTTCACACT
>JAODTR010000717.1:0-13433 GCA_025399935.1 Amblyopsis rosae
ACTAGTATGCACATACAGTGTGTGTGTGTGTATGTGTGTGTGTGTATGTATATATATATATATATATATATATATATATATATATATATATTTGTGTTTGTGTGTGTATATATATTGTGTGTGTGTGTATATATACAGTGGTGCGAAAAAGTGCTTGCCCCTTTCCTGAGTTCTTATTTCTTTGCATGTTACATCAGACTTAAATGTTTCAGATCATCAAACTAAATATTAGTCAAAGAGAACACAATGCAGATTTTAATTGAAGGTTTTTATTATTAAGGGGAATAAACATCAAACCTACATGGCCCTGTGTGAAAAAGTGATTCCCCCTTAAACCTAATAACTGGTTTGGCTACCCTTAGCAGCAACAACTGCAATCAAGCGTCTGATCTAGGGCATGTGCGCTATCGAAGCACAAATTCCCCCAGAATTTAGAAATAACTTAATTGCAAATTAAGGATAGCAAGGAGAAAACAAGTATACATTTGAAATCAATTGCTCTTCAATGAGCACAAAACAATTGTGGGATTCAATGAAATCTTTGACAAATATGGCTCCAGGTAAAAAGTGTCTTAGTTTTCTTAACGAAGGGGAGAAAGCCAATTCATTAAATACATTTTATTATGTAGCTGACTTCTCTGAGGAGCAGAGAGCGCTGGATTAATTGTCTGTATTGGATTTTCCACAAATCAACATTGACCAGCATATGGTGCAGAAGGTGTTCTCTCACATTTGCCCCAGGAAGGCCCCAGGAAGGCCACTGGACCAGATGGCATATCTGGGTTTCTGCTTAAATCAGAGGCATGGTGTCCTTTGAAAAAATAATTATCAATTTCCTGAAAGTGCCCAAGGGTAGGAGGTATATAATAAATGGCAGAGGAGAACCAGGAAAGCGCAACTCATGCAATACCAGTACCAGCCAGACGTGCCAGGAGGAGTGGGTGGGAGATGGTGTCGAAGGCTGCAGTCAGGTCAAGAAGGATGAGGATGGATAGGAGGCCGGAGACAGTTGCACGGAGGAGGTCATAGGTGATTTCTACTAGAGCTGTTAAAGTGCTGTGTTTGGGACAGAATCCAAACTAAAATAAATTATTTGAATTTAGATGATTAAGAAGTTGGGAGGCCGTCACCCTCCCAAGTGTTTTGGAGAGGAAAGGAAGATTGGAGATGGGACGAAAGTTGTTCAGGTCATTGGAGTCAGCGTTTGTTTTAAGTGTGGGTGTCACGGCTGCAATTTTCAGGGTGCGGGGCTCGAGGCCGGTGGCGAGAGAGGAGTTAATTGTGAGTTAAAAGTGAGCAGGCGAGAGATGGAGGGAAGGCATTTTTTGATGAGGCTAGTGGCCAAGGGATCAAGTTGGCAGGTAGAAGATTTGGAGTTCAGAATGATTTCAGAAAATGGCGTTTTCACTGGAATGAAATCAGAGAAGCAGGAGGGGTAGGTTGAGTCCAGTGATGTGTTCATTCAGGATGGGTTCTCAGCAGGGGTGGAGGGTGGTTGTAGATGTAGGTGAATCTTTTGAACTTTTTCATTGAATTCCAGAAATGAATTACTCAATTCAAGTGTGAAAATAACTTATATCAGAATTGATTATGTCAGAGTACTAAGTAGTTGAATTGACAGTTTTTTTACTTTTTTGCCGTTGTTTAATTATCATGTGTGCATAAGCGCCATGAGGTGATTAGGCTGCGTTCAAGTCGGTATAATGTTTACAGTTCCCTTCGAACCTAGGCAGTTGTGGACTGAACGCCAGGCTACAGAACACGTACAAAACAGGGAAGAGAGTTGACCTGTGCGTTGCTCAACTTTAACATGTTAACAAGTGATCATTTTTGCTTTGCTGCTGCTAACTGTAGCTACAGATATCCTATAGCCTATAGTCATGGCTGTACCCACATCACCACGGTCAACCTGTACCTCTGTACTTTGTCCAAGGTAGGTGTCTAATAAAAGAACTGCCTTAACCCTTAACTTAGCACTACACTAGTGTACTTTGGTTTTGCAAATATATTGTGTTTGGCGAAGATAAACGACTTCCTCGTTTGATCATCGAATAGGAACTCTGCGTTCACAGATCACTGGCTTGGGGGGAGTGGTTGATCGTTTCAACAAATTCTTTACATTTACATTTATATGATTTACATTTACGATCGCTGTGTAATATGAAGGCCACTGCATAAGCTCCCAGCCTGCTAGCAAGCATAATAAGTTATTTTTCAATGATTTTCAACAAACAGCAGATGATACTGCCAAAGTTTTCTAGAGTTTTCACAACTGTTCATTCATCCTCAAAGATTATAATCTCATTTCAGGAATAGCTCCTATCTGTGTGGTTGCACGATTTACGATACTTGAACCCATTCAGTGCCTGCATCCATTGGAAGGGGTTATGGACATTACATGTTTCTTAGTATCAGAGAATGAAAATTTAATATTAGAATATTGCTTAATCACTGACTGGACATTGGCTATCAAATCAGGGTGAAAATTCTACTTATAGGCCTAACTTGGTAGGAGAAAAAGTTAGCAGTCTTACAAGACAGCTATGGCACATAGACCTGAGTGTGATATAACAATAATTCAGCTATGAGTCATTGTTGTCTTAATGAATATATTTAATGAAAGCATGGTCATGGAGAAAACACTTACAGGATAATATGTAGGTTTCTTCTGCCTAAGATGAGGCAGCTACAGATATTTATACTGTGACAGAAAGGAAGAAGGCTGTCTTTAGAACAATGAGTTTACAATGAAAACAAAGGGTGTGGTAATCACTCAAGATACAAGAGGATAATAGCCTCCATAAAGTAGACATTCCAGAGGGGGTTACAAGTTAACATAACAACACGAAGGTAAGGACAGGTCAGCAGATGGTCTGTGTTCTGTGTTCCCAGGTAATTCGTGGAAATTCTCACATGAGGAGAGCATAGGTAATTTGGTCTAATATACAGTAAATTGTCATAAAGCTATATAAGATGTACTGGTAAGACTTGGAAATCAATACATTTTACCACTCAATTACCTGGTGTATGATTTGCATAACAGCCAACTATTTGTTTGATTTCAAGATGAAGTTCCTAAATAGATTATTAATCCCTTCGTGTAGCCTAATACAAAAATAAATAGTCATATACATCCTAGTCTTCAACGCCCAAATTACGAAAAACAGGGCTCCCCCACATAAAAAATCCCAATTTAAACACTGCTCATCGTATCACCTTTCACTATCCACAAGAACAAAAAGAAGACTGAGTCAAACTGCTCCAATCTATGCAAGCGCAGACATTGCACTTTACATTTTGAAACGCATTCAAGTGTATCAGAAGTTTTGGCAATATTAATGGAGTGAAAAAATACTGTTTAGTCATGGTACCACGGTACCACCTCGCATTGATTTGCTTTGAAAGCTAAGATGGTTAGTCCTTGGTTTGGAGACCTGCGGCCTTATTTATAAAGGTTGCTACGCACAAAAAAGTTGCGTTAACGGGCGGAATGTGCGTACGCATCTTTGACCGCCAACGTCGGCATTTATAGCTCTCGGTCTTTGGGCTCTTTGTCTTTCTCTTCGTTGTCCTCTTTCTTTCTTGCCCTCTTCTTCCTATTCGCCAACCTTTCATACGTACTCATCCTTGTCCTCACATTGTTTCTTCTATTCGTTCTCAGACTTTCTCCTTCCCACCTTCAACAACCTGTTTGTTTTCTGAACTGGCTTATATTGGTTGTGTCACATCATTTAAGTGGATGTGTTACATCAATGACGTGTGTTCTCTATTTGTATTTGATTGTTGCCACTTGTGTTTACCAGTATGGATGACATGTGCATTAGAGTGCATAATGTGTTTTGAGAATGAGAATATGTTTAGAGTTTTGCTGAAAAGTCCTGTGAGATCTGCAAATTGTGTTTTACCATGTGAAATGGTTTAAGGTATTGACAATAGACTGCATAATTAGCTAAATGAGTCCAGGCAACTGAGAACTTTGTTCAGCCAATGGGTTTTAGTGTTTTAGCAATTAAGAAAAACTTTAATTCCTCCATTTCTATTTTTACGTTGTGAAAATTGGGATTGTCACAACAATGCTTTTGGCTGAGTTTAAATCGGGATCTTTATTTTCAGTTCAAACTTTTACATATTCGTGTGCTGTGGGACGACAATGGGAGGAGTAAGACCTCGTGCACGCATGCACATTTCAACACAGGTTGGTATTTATAAGTACTGCGTACGAATATGCGCCGTATGGTTTTATAAATCTTTTTGTGCGTATGTAGATTCTGAGGTTTGTGTGTACGCACTGTTTTAGGATGACATCTACCCTAAGTTTTATAAATGAGGTTCCTGGTGCTGCTGGGACTCTGCCCTGTGTAGGGTACCATATTTTGAATGGGAACGGGTGTCCTGACTTTCTGTGGTCACTATAGATCCTGGCCAAATTTCCAATATGGCCCTCATACCATCATAGCTACCTAACCATCTCCAGTTTTCAATTTGTTTTATTGTCCTCTCTCTACACTCCGTAACTACTCCCAGGCTGTTGCTGCAAATGTGAAAAAGTTCTCAGTCAACTTGTCTGGTAAAATAAAGGTACAACAATATGCCCACCATTGCATTTCAGTTTGCCACCCTTCTGCCACCCCATGTAACATTTTCTAGAATCTCCCCTGTAACCCTTGCTGTATGTGTGTGAGTGGATCTGGCAAATGTGACAATGTTTCCTGGTAATACCTTTCCCATTCCTGGTGATATACAGTAGATGTTGATTCTGACATGGATGTTAATGGAGTCGCAGACACTCATGTCACACCAGTCATTATGTTAATGTTATTTATACGACAGATAACAGATACATTTTCAAATAGGCTGCTTTCATTTACACGTTTTACAGTATAGTTTGTGCTTTATGTCTATGTTCTGTCTAATCATTTTTTGTAGGGCCTTTGGTGAAATTTATATTAAGAAGTGAGAATATCCAGATCCCTCCGCTATGTTATGAATTCTCAGCAGCCATTCTTCAACTACTGCATCATCCCACCAGAGGTCACTATTGAGTAACATATTACTGTACCTTCAGGAAACCTCTGTGTGACTTTAAAGTGCATGTCTCTTCTTCTGAACTAGAGCTGTCTATGAATGGACAACTTGGTCCATCAGGTTTCCAAAGGATTGTGCTTCACTACAAATCTGACCATCGTATTGATATGGACACCAAAAGCATCACAGTGAAAGATGGACAGAACGTGACACGTTATACCTGGAGACAAGACCTCATATTACCTGGAAGGTACCTGCAGTTCTGAAATGTTTTAAGGATAAGACATTTAATTAACAAGAACAGTATGATTGTTTCTAGCAAATATAATTTAAGGATGAGTTTAAAGGTGCTGTATGTATAAAATTACCGTATTCTCCAAACCATTGCTGTCATCAGTTCACCCTCAGTTCTGCTCTTATCGCCAATTTCAATCCACTCATGTATCCACACACAGTCTAATATAACAGCGCAGGGTGAGGGCAAATGCAGACAGACGAAACACACACATTAGTCCTACATAAACAGGCGAGCCACTGCTCTGCGTTTAGTAAGACTCAACAATACACGGGGAATACAAAGGAAAGCACAGCCATGTGCACGAACGACAAACGCAAACAATAACCCACAAACTGAAATGAGTCCTCCAGCCTTATCTGCCCTCAGACCCACACGGCTGGGAGCAATATCCTGACTGCATGTGTGGGGCGCTGGGAGAAAGGTACGCACACCAGCGAGGCAAACCTTGTAAAGGGATGCGCCGCCCTTCGGCAGAGGCATGCTTACAAAAATACCTCTGTGTCATTGGCTGCTATGGGCATGAATGGAGAGAAACTCATGGTGTCATTCCCATCCTCACCTGACCTCAACCCTATTGAGAACCTTTGGAGCATCCTCAAGCAAAAGATATATGAGGGTAGGAGGCAGTTTGCATCAAAACAGCTGCTCTGGGAGGCTATTCTGACATCCTGCAAATAAATTCAAGCAGAAACTCTATAAATTCAATGGATGCAAGAATTATGAAGGTGATATCAAAGTAACTTGCCCTGCTAAGATGTGTTTGATTGAAATAGCTTTTGATTTCAGTAAATATGACCTCCTAATGCTGCAAATTCGCAAATTACCATTTTCAGTCCTGCATTGAGTAAATTAGCCTATATTATCTTATTCACTCAGACATACTTCACTTCCTTATCTATGCGCTCGTTTACAAATACTTAGTCTTCTGTTGACTAGTGACTTGCCTTGCCGCTTGAGGTACAACGTGGTATTACAAGGTTACGGGCCTGAATAATCTGTTATTTTCAGAAAATTTCTGCAATGCAGTACATGGAGAAATTTTACATTTAATCAAAACTGATATTTCTTATACCTTTTTTGATAATTTTGATTGTTTTTTCTAATGGTTTAAAGTAAACATATTAAACATACCACCTTTAATATAAGGATTACTCTAAGGTATATTGGTTGTTGTAACACTAAACGTATAATGGTAAATTAAATGACAAACTGTACGCTAATGCATGTTTTTTTTTTTGTAGTGTCACACTTATTCTACGCAACAAGGAGGTGGACATTGCAGTTGGAGACACACGTTTGGTTGTATTACTTCATGGAAGACAGGAGGGACAATTCCTCTGGCCTATCTTGAGACAGATTCCATCTGGTGACAACATTGATGGCATTTTCGGTGGGTCATCTAAAGTCTCTTTAGTTGTTTATAACATTGTTAATTGTCATTGTTGTCTTTCTATGTTCTCAGAATGAATAACTGTGTTTTCCAGCCTTGAAGCCTGTACTGTATGAGGAGTACCAGAGACCACCAGCCCCACCAGCAATAAGGATCAAAGACAGGATCATTGATGCTGCCAGGTGGGTTGGGTCCTGTGTTGTTAGCTTGTCATCCTGATCATTTTTTTTTGCTACTAATTCTGAGCATGTAAACCAATCCTGATTTAGCAAGTTACTGAAATTCAAGCAAATGTTATCTGTATCCTCTGCACATATGTACCATAAATTATGTCTATATATTTATTTTGTAGGTCTTCAGTTATGGACTACAGTATACACCCTGCGTCTGGACAAACAATTGATTGTTGGCTCATCTCACTTGAGTCTGTCTTAGAGAGACACGTGTCTGAATTTGTTGTCTTGCAGTTGTAACTGGAAAAAAATATAAAAGTTCAGTTCTAACCATAAAATTGTTCTCACCCTTGACATGCAGTATGCTCCTTCTGTGTATTTTTATAATGATACAAATAAATTGTTAAAATCCATGGGTAACACTTTAAATTACCACCCGGTAAGTACTGGGTAACAAACAGTGTAAGTACAGGGTATGATTCAATTTTTTTGTGGTAATTACTTTGTATTTTACCAATATTTTACAAATAACATACCTAGAATTACAATGTCAAAATCACTGTACTTCTAAACTTAAGTATATGTTACTTAAAGTTATGATACTTAGTATTACAAACAGGTACATGACTCGCAGTTCTTATTCATTGCACTTTTACAATTTATTCCAGTTTACTTACAGGTATGATACAAGCACTAGTGGGTATTTATGGGTAATGTACAAACAAGTACACGACTACCAGTTTATTTACAGGTATGATACAAGTACTAGTGGGTATTTATGGGTAATGTACAAACAACTACCAGTGTATTCCAGTTTATTTACAGGTATGATACAAGTACTAGTATTGGGTATTTGTGGGTAATGTACAAACAACTACATGACTACCAGTTCTTATTCATTGTACTTTTACCTTTAATTTGAGGTTGCTTAATATTTGTAAATGTTATGTACATGTTTTGGATGTTTCTCATCTGCTCACATGGACGGAGTGGAATGTGCAGCAGTGTTGTAAATGGACTGCATTTATATAGCGCTTTTATCCAAAACGCTTTCCAGTATTTTTGCCTTACATTCACCCATTCACACACACCGATGGTGATTGCTGCCATGCAAGGTGCAACCAACCACCGGGAGCAGTTAAGGCGTAGGGGGTTAGGCATCTTGCTCAAGGATGCTTACAGGTAGGTCATCAGGGTTCAAACCCACAACCTTCCGGCTGGAAGCCCATCACCCAGACCACTCGACCATCCTGTCCCAGGATTTATTCTTACTCATGTTCTTATTAATCTAAAATGATTATTTTTGTTTTTAGTTGTGTGTAACTTGAAAAATGCACATTGTATACTGTATGGACTATCATTTAATTATTTCATTCAACATGGCAAACAAAAAACGACTAAACAAGTCAAAACGTATATTTTCTGTTGGCACCAAAACATTTGTTGTCTCTGTTTGGTGCTTTCTCTGGTCATCAGCCTTACCTTGGGGTCATCATCTTCACACAATGAGTACTTGGCATACAGAATAATTTTTATTTATTTTAGATACGTTTAAAGATAAATATGCACCCTGCCAGCTTTGAACCTGCAGTGGGTAACATCACACAATGTTATGAAATTAACCATACATCGTCTTCTGAATGAGAGGAAGCGCTATGGCAGGAGACCGAGAAGAACCCCACTTCTGACACAGAGGCAGTAAAAAGCCAGACTGCAGTTTGCAAGAACATACCTGAGTAAGCCTCAATCCTTCTGGGAGAATGTTTTGTGGACAGATGAGACTAAGGTAGAGCTTTTTAGCAAAGCACGTCATTCTACTGTTTTCAGAAAACAGAATGAGGCAGCCTACAAAGAAAAGAACACAGTACATACATTCAAATATGGTGGAGGTTCAAAGATGTTTTGGGGTTGTTTTGCTGCCTCTGGCACAATCATGAAATCTGGAGACTATCAAAAGGTTTTGGCTCGTAATGTAGGGCTTAGTGTCAGAAAGCTGGGTCTGCGTCAGAGGTCATGGGTGTCCAGCAGGACAATGACCAAAAGCATACCTCACAAAGCACCCAGAAATGGTTGGAGACAAAGCGCTGGAGAATTCTGAAGTGGCCAGCAATGAGTCCGGATCTAAATCCCATAGAACACCTATGGAAAGATCTCAAAATTGCTGTTGCAAGAAGGCACCCTTCGAATCTGAGAGACCTGGAGCATTTTGCAAAAGAAGAGTGGTCCAAAATTCCAGTTGAGAGGTGTAGGAAACTTGTTGATGGTTATAGGAAGCGATTGATTTCAGTTATTTTCTCCAAAGGGTGTGCAACCAAATATTAAGTTGAGGGTGCCAATGATTCTGTCCGACCAAATTTTTGAGTTTTGTGTAAAATTATGTCAAATATTGCTTTTTTCTTCAGCTTTTTTATGTTGACTCAATGCACTTAAAGGAAATAAACATGTGTATACCATGACATTTGTAATTGCAACACTTTTCTTTGAGAAATAGTGCATTTTCTGGAAAAGTTCCAGGGGTGCCAATACTTTCGTCCATGATGTACGTAGCCTAATTGGTCGTCGTGCATGTCAATCAAAATACCTTTTGTCAAGTTTGGGTATATTGCTGTGTAAGCATCAATCTATGGCAGAGGCTGCACAAAGTAAACATCTCACAAAAACTATTTATTAGTATTTTTAAACTAAAATATTGTATCAAAATACTTTTGTATTTTGATACAATATTTGAAGCCATTTTCAACAAGCCTATCAACTGCAAATTACAAAATACAATTTTGTTTTTGAAATATGTTTCAAATACATGTACAGTATCATACTGCACATCCCTGGTTAAGACGACTGTTCTAAATATTTTAATGCCACTTTCCGCACCCTCTGCCATATAAACCTAGTCTACCATATACATATACATGTACGCAGGCATATTTGGCGCTGGCCCACTGTAAAGACAGCTTGCTGTAGCCCAGTGGTTTTCAAAGTGAGGGCTGCGATCCCATTGGAGGTCACCAGGGGGCGCCAGAGGGGCCTCAGCAAATTTGAAAATTATGGACTTCTAAGAAATGTATCTCATTATACCGGTGGCTTACCATTTCCCTATCAACAAGGCATTTAGACTAACTTATAGGTTTATAAGTTACAAACAAACACAGGAACCTGACAGAAATTTGACATACATTTTTTTATTTATGATATTAACTGTAGTTGTAGGCCTACTAAATTAAGAGCAGATCAGAGCAGAAGCAAAAAGGAGACAGAAAGGAAGAGGGTCCGTTGTCCATTATTGCACAGCTTAGGTAAACATCCTAGCTGATATTTGACTGCTGGGTTCAAAAGGCAGTGTGATCATCCTGACTATCATTTGAGTGGATCCAGCCATGGAGAGACTTCTGGTGCAGACCACCCTCCTCGGGATATTACTTGCTGTTGTTGCCCAACCTCCTAAACAGGTAAGGCCACATAGACAGAATATACACAATGACAGAGGGGAATATTTCAGGAATGCTGAAATATTTGTGATGATGATGAGGTAAGCGGTTGTATGTGTTTATGCTGAAACAAATCTGGTGTTTCTACACAATCTTGAGTCTGTAAATGGGAACACAAACTGTGGTGCAGACCACACCATAGCACTACTTTATCCCAGGCTTGGCAATGTGTGTCCAATTTGTATGTGGCCTTGATGACATATGTGTTTTTGTTTTGATTTAGTTCAAATAATCTTTCTCCAGCATCGCTTACATTACCTTTAAACAATGTGAGTTATAATTCTGTTTAATCTGTCTTGTTGCTGCATAGGGCAAATATGTTCCTTTGACAAACGGATGCAGGGTGGATGACCAAGTGGGAAGTTTGTTAATTGATGCATGGAAAACAATCACTGCTGTTAGGTGTATACATATTATAGAAAATTTTGGAAACCATTCTACAATTATCCTAAAGCTTGAACATGCTTTATATTATTCTACAATATCTATAAAATATAATAATAGAATAGGATGCTTTAGAACCTATAAAATGCAATGTTGCTGGTAATATAAAACTGATGCTGAGCATGACGGAAGCTAGACTGATGTAGGGGCTATACTGTAGGTCAAGTTGCTGCCTGACAGTTGGGACTATGTTGCTGAAAAACATGTTGCTGAAACAAAAACTGCTTGTTGTTATAACACCACAACATAAAATTCATGTTAGAAGTATTGTTAAGGAAGGTATGTAAAATAGTTCACCACGCACATTGTCCTGTGGGCTATTAACGTCAGGTTTATTTATTACAGAAAACAGTACAGAGAAAATCTATACCTATTTAAAATGAAAATATTATTAAAAGCAAAGTCAATTTAAAGCTGCATACTGTAGGTAGGATTTGACAGTTGCAATAAAAGTTTGAAAAAAAAAGGGAAGGAGAGAGAGCAATATATTGTAAATCAACGAATCAAAAACCCAGTCCAAACATGTAGATGTGTGTGTGCATTCATGTGATTGACAGGCAAGATAGGTTTGCTGGCCCTGATTGGTCAGAAATCTTTGGGCACAGTGACAACCTAAATTGACTTTTACAGATTCAGGGGCTATCAACCAAAGCAGAAATGATCACAGAGCATTGCGCTCACTGATGGTTATGTCGATGTAGCCTATGTAACTGGACACGCTCCATTGGGAGATTCCAGTTGTTGCCTCCTACTGGGCGTAGTCCTTGGTTTAATTTTGAAACTATTGGAAAGGCATTAACCAATTGGCATTTTAACAGTTTTGATCGCCTCATCTAACTCTGCCACCATTTTGAAACTTACTTGACTTTAATGTCATTGCACTTAGCCACCCTGATTGGACCGCCAGCAGGGTGGCTATGAAAACGCTAAGGTGAACAGGGTTTCTAGACTATAATCTCAGTGAAAAGAAATTGATCTGAGATCAATTGGGTGGAGCCAGGCCAATGTCTATGGCATTCTAACAAATTACACTCAATGTATACCTCTTATAACAAAAAAAAAACACACACACACAATCAATTATATCATACTGTACTGTTAACCCTGCGCCTGGTTCCTGCCTCGCCCGCTCCCGCCGTCAAACAATAATATTTAAGGATCACACGCAGACACACACCATACATGAAATAATAACCGACAATGAGACAAACAGAAACCCCATCCTAAATACGCCAGGCCAGGACCAGGAGGGGGCCTGGCGGGCGGCCGGACGTGGCGGCCAAGGCCGTGACCAGGAGGGGACCAGGCGGGCAGCCGGACGAGGCGGCCAAGGCCTTGAGGATGCGGCCCAGATGCGTCATCAGGATGCGGCCCAGAGGCGGGATCGGGATGCGGCCGGGACCAGGAGGGGGCCAGGCGGGCGGCTAGACGCGGCCCAGCGGCGGAAACAGGAGGCGGCTGCGGCCCAGCGGCGGAAACAGGCAATGGCCAAGCCTCGGGCTCCAGCGGCGGAGGAGGCAACGGCTAGGCCTCGGGCTCCAGCGGATCCGGAGACGCTGTTGGCGGCTGCACCACGGGCCTGGCGGGGCACGCCGGCTGTGGGTTCACCGCCGTGGTAGTAGGGTGCGTCGTCGGTGGCTGCACCGCGGGACTGGCGGGATAAGCAAGGCACGGGTTCACCTCCGTGACTGCAGGGGGCGTCAACGGCGGCTGCACCACGGGCCTGGCGGGGCACGCTGGCCGTGGGTTCACCTCCTTGACTGCAGGGGACGTCAGCGGCGGCTGCACCGCGGGACTGACAGGACAAGCCAGGCGCGAGTTCACCTCCGTGACAGCAGGGGGCGTCGGCGGGGGCTGCACCGCGGGACTGACAGGACAAGCCAGGCGCGGGTTCACCTCCGTGACTGTAGGGGGCGTCGGCAGTGGCTGCACCGCGAGACTGACGGAACAGGCCAGGCGCGGGTTCACCTCCGTGACTGCAGGTGCCGTCGTTGTTGGCTGCACCGTGGGGATGGCTGAACACTCCTGCCGCAGTTTCACCTCCCGACCGACAGGGGGCGTCGTCAGTGGCTGCACCACGGGGGTGGCAGCACCACGGGGGTGGCAGGACGGTCCAGCCGCGGTTCCACCGACCAACCGACAGGGGGCGTCGTCAGTGGGCCCGTAGCACCATGCGGCTGCCGGCGCTTTTTTCGCGATCTCCGTGCACGAGGTGGCTACGCACAGTCGCAGAGCGCCAAACCCCAGGCGTTGGGCGACTCCCCCAGACACTCGGCGCTGTGACGACTCCCAAAACTCCCAAAACCGACCCAGTTCTCGCAGCCCAGGACGAATGGCAGCCTTTTCTCCCTCGGCTGCCGCGGGGTATCGCAGTCCGGTGGCACGGGGAGACGATCGTCCTCGCCGTCCATTGCACCGTAACCCGACCACAGACACACCCCGACGGAGAGCATTGGCAGCACTCTCGCCCCCAGGGAAAAAACAAAAAAACAAAAAGGTAGGAAAGACTAAACCTGCTGGTTCCTTGTTGGGTCGGTTATTCTGTGACGGCGGGAGCGGGCGAGGCAGGAACCAGGCGCAGGGTTAGCAGTAAACAATAATATTTAATGATCACACGC
>JAODTR010000738.1:0-13430 GCA_025399935.1 Amblyopsis rosae
TGATGTTGCTCGGGAAAGGGAAGTTTGGGGTCCCTTGCTGAAGCTGCTGCTCCCGCGACCCGACTCCGGATAAGCGGATGAAGATGGATGGATGGATGGAAAATCGCATGAACGCTCCCTCTGCTCCAGCTCTACCTGTAGTGGAGCTGAATGCACCATTAGAGCACCAGCTAGAGCTGAAGCCACGCTAAAACAATTAATATAGTTGTCTAGCGTTATGAGCCTACAATTTTGTATTTGTTGTATTTTTTTGTTTAATTACACTGAGCTTTGTTAACAATGCGCGCTGCCGCTGATCTAAAAATAGATCGTATTTTTGCTCTCTGAACGATAGGCCTAAAGGTTGACAATGCGTGTAACATTGTCCAGGTAATTACATGATCATGAACTGAATAATCAGATGAAAGAAACTCAAATGAATGAGAAGTCTACAGGTTGGATTAAATTCTAAATGGTAAAGCAGACATTAAACAAGATTAATACTGTATAGTAACATATTGACATACAAGGCCAGCTTTGGTGCACCTAGGCCTAAATGTTCATGTTAGTTAATAGTGTCCTTGAGTTTAAACCAGCTGGTAAACATGTGATTTGTTAGTTTTACTCACCTTTGTAAACTGTTCTTATATATTCTATGATGTAAATTTACAGTGTTATTATTATAATTAAATGCATTAACACATATCCACATTAAAAAAGATCTTATTTATCTTATTTTTTATAAATGAATGGAAAAATAACACTTCCTGAATCCTGTCAGATCTGATGGTCAACATTGACCTTGATTTGACTGATTATAGCCTAAATGAAAAGTCAGGAAATATCCCCTCTTGAAATGTTTTACTTCTTCTTCCAAAATGATTGGAATCTGAACCAGGAATCGGTAAGAACCAGAGTCGATGAGCAGAATCGGAACCGGAACCAGAATCTATTAAATTCAAACGATACCCAACCCTAACGTTAGTTTGGTGAATCACAATACCCCGGTAACCTAATTGCCAACGATATAAGACATGCATGGAGGGTCTCAAAGCTAAATGTTTTGAATATGTCCCCCTCGTGGAATCGAACCCCGATCTCCCACGCAGAGAGCGGACGCTCCTACAAGGCAGGCCAAAAACCCATGGGCCCTGGCCTGCGTTGCCAGAGCGTCCTATGAGGTGTCGGAGAGTTAGGAATAACACCGCACAGCTACCCGCTGGCCACTGTTACACATGTATGATGTGTTCTTAATTAAAGATACAATGCAAAGTTACACCCCACACACAAACATTGTAAATGCTTTGCCAAGGCTGATATGGTTGTTGTGTGATATTGTTGTTGTGTGCGGCCCGCACCACCTATCTACAGAGCCAGGGCTGTGTAGATGTACCTGATTATTATTTTCTGCACGCACATGGAACGGCAACGGTACCTTTAGCCAAAATAAAGCCCAGTGCTAAAGTTTAATTACCTTTCGATGAGTCTGAGAAGAAAACCGCCGCTGCACAAGTTGAAGATTGGTTATCGGCTTCCTAGTGCTGTTGCTATAATTTGGTCCTGGCTGTGTTCAATGTTTCACTCCAAATTGTTCTGTCACTAGATGTTATGGGGAGGTATAGGGGACCTCGGAGAAGAGTGAACATCTCTAATTATCCTATTCCATACCACTTGTGAAATTCTACTTACGAAGTCCGCTCGACAACGGCAAGTAGACATTTACCAAAAGCCAACGGCGTGACAAAAGGCAACAATCGAGTCCTCACTCCACTTTTTACACAGCTGTTTACCTGTGAGAGATCCCCCTGGTGCCCAGGCATGAGTGTGTGTGTGTGTGTTTAAAACAGACAGGCTGGTGGAAAACTCCAGCCCATCACACTCGCAACGCCTACTGCGAAGCGGCAACGCATTAGCACGTACTTTCGGCTGCTGCATTGTGGGAACATGCGTAACTCTGTGTCCTATCACACAATTACTAATTAATTAGCACCCTTTCTTCGCTGGTAGCACAATTGCTCTATTAAACACCGTCTCTATTAGGAAATGGAATAGAAAGCGTTCTCCACTAATTGCCTCTGTGACCACTGCGCTGACCTGTAATAACAAATAGGATTATATGGAATCCTCGCAGACTCTGACACAATATATAATACAATTGTTACTCCTGTTCATTATAGCTGCAGTGAGAAGCAGGTATCTTGCTCTCCCCTTTCTGCATGGACCACTGGGGTTTACGCTGGGATTACATTCCCTGTTATGTCCATGAAGGAGGATATGTGGTGGCTTCTGAAAGCTACCCTGCAACCCCTCACGAAGCCCACTGTGAGTGTCATCGCATTGGGTATGTTGAATACAAGGCTGCAGTATATAATTGCCAAGCAGTGCTGCATAGTCCTCGTGTGTAGATCAAAAGAGCTTACCTGACAGTATCTAAATTAGATTTCTATTGATTTCAGCAGTCCCTCCGGTAGTATCATCCACAATATGGCTGCCATCACTCTAATAATAAAATAATAAACAGATGATTTAATTTCATTAAAGATGGTTTGCACTTTACAGGCACGTTGCTTATAGTGAAGCTAATCATTTAAAGAGATCTTCATAGGATGCTTTGATGTTTGTGACTGATTTGTTCTTTTATCCTTGTGACCCCTGTCCTTTTTGTGTTGACAGATGAATATGAGCATTGCTTTTTTATTTCTCAGTGAAACAAACAGCAGTTGGTCTACATCTTCCCACGCTGTTCTCGTTTGCCTGTCAGCCAGATATGTCTGGATGTTGACGCGTCTGTTATTTGGTATTGAAAAGGTAACGTGAGTCACAAAGCCTTCGGGACCGGTGACTCAGTTCTGGTCGGGTGAAATCAGCTCCTGGGTTCTTGAAAAAAAAAAACTCCTCCGGGTGTGTGCAGACCAGACCGCACCGCCGCTGCATGGCCTCTCGTCTCACCGTGTCAAAAAGCAGTTGGACTTTTCTAGAATAACATGACCGCATGACCGCATGACCTAACGGTTTACTCAACTGGATGTTCTCAACACACACAATAAAGCCACCACTGGACACAGAAGAGAATAAAATAAAAATAAAAACTCTTTTGACGGCTCGGATATCTGAGTGGACCATGGGTCTGAACTGCATACCCTTGTGTCCACTGTGCACAAGTAAACTCCCTCACTTTTATTTATATCTAGCCTGCTGATATGAACCAGAAGCCTCATTTAAAAGCAACAGATTCACACATACCTGCTCAGAAATACAGTATATTCACAAGTCTGCATACATATGAGATGTTCGTGAGCATGTACATGTCATTAATGAAACCCTACTCCTCTGTAATGAAGTGATCTTAAAATATTCATTCCATCTAGCCTGCTAACCGTGACTCAATATAGCCAGAAATGGCCTTGGAAGTGAATGTATATTGATGTGAATTATGGATATGACGGAGCGGTTGCACCTTGAGCGTTCCTCATTTGAGCAGCTGGAGTCCCTCCGTCGGATCCTGGAGATAATATAATGATGAATGTGTTCCATGGCAACGCAAACATTTTACTGGAGAACAGTCACGCTTCAGTAATGCAATATTCATAACTCTGTTACACATGCTCTTACACAGCAACATGTGATTTAAAGTTGCAGTCTGTGTTTCTGGAGAAAGCCTGTTGATATTTTAACACCTCCCCCTTCAATGCCATAGGGGGCTCCCCTCAGAAGCTCCTCCCCCTTCAATGCCATATATAGGGTCTTCCTTCAGAAGCTCCTCCCCCTTCAATGCCATAGGGTGCTCCCTCAGAAGCTCCTCCCCCTTCAATGCCATAGGGGGCTCCCTCAAAAACTCCGCCCCCGAAAAAGCATTTTGGGGGAATAATATGAACTCCCATACACACACACGCGCATGCACAAGCGCACACAGTACTCCTTGTACAATACAACAAACATATAATTTGTGTCATTTCCTCTCAACATGGTGGAAAATATGCTAGTTGAGAGTGTACATCAATCTGAATCATGTTATCATGTGATCATCAATCGCCGGACAGACAGAAAGTGAAATAAATATTGGGAATATTTTGCGATTCAAATGGAAGTTGATTTTTTATAGTTTGTATGTGTTTATATTAAGCCTCTACATCCTTTAATGACATGCTAAGACTAAAATGACAGATTTCCCTTGACTATCCCTTTATATATCCTCACCTATTCAGCACAAGGAGCTGAGTCGCACTTTTCGTCAGTGTGACAGTTGGCCCAGGCAACCCGTGTCTGTGTGATCGGGGGTTTATCAAAGCGTTTCTGAAGCGACCAGGGTTTGTGTGATCGGGCATAACAGTACTTAAATCTGCTAGTCGAGTGTGTACATAGGATCAGGTACGGAGTTCTGTCTCGTAATCATCAATATGTTTCGTAAAACGCCTATACTCCTGACACGGAATATTCAGGAAGTGTGGATTAACACAAAACGGTTTCAATGTGTACCAGCAGATATGGATCTGAATGGAAGCGGTTTCAACATGGCACTCTAAATGACTAGCCTAGGTATTCCATTACTACAGTTAATGGAGTGTGAGTGTAGTTGCGGGGAATAGTGTAATCGTAGGTGGCCGCACGTGGAAATAATTAGACGTGGTTATCGTCAGCTAATGTACAGTGCTGAGCATGTTATTTAATGTCCTGAAGGCTGCTGCACAACCCAACATAATCACACACAGCAGTGGAAAGCTTCGTCCAATCGCGTTCCTTCATTTGCATCCTCAGATTATTGTGCAGGTGTTACTTTCCTTTACCTTTCTAATAAAGCCATTTCATGGTTATTGGAGATAGATACAGTACTAATGTACATATACTGTACTACACCCTTTCCCACCATACAGTATCCTCAATATAAATGTACATTTGAAGTGAGGGATAAACCTCTTCATCTTCCAAAAATGATTTATCTCAGTGATTTTTAAATCACGGAAATTACAATTACAGACGGCACGAGAACAAACTCAGAGAGACGTCATGCTTTGTGCAAACGTAAAGCTCCAGAACTAACGGCCTTTTCAGCTGAAATGTTGAGGTTTCTGAATGCGTGCGTGCATGTGTGTGCACGTACATGTGTGGGCGGGTGTGGAATTGAGAATAGAATGTGGGTATGCAAGACTGTCAGTCGGTATAATTACCGACAGTTTATTCCAAATGACACAGATCAAACAATGGAGGGATTGCGGTTTTCATTCCCCCCCTCCTTTGCCATCAATCTCTGGCTGTCCTTCAGAATGAATAAACATTGAAATGAGCCACTAAGTGCTGGATGCAACTTTCATTTACAATATTGTCGAATAAGAGAGAGTAAGAAGTTATGGAAAGAAAACATACAGTAATAGCGCTCACCCCCAGCCTTAATAAAAACCGGTCATTAGGATTAATGTTGGTGGATTCGAATGGCTGGCTGGACCTGTTTTATACCTGATAATATGCACCAACCATTTCGACTAATTAAATACACAATTGCTTGACAAACGACCTGGGACACTTCACTTGGAGCTTTGAAATCCGTCTCCACCAATGTGGACTGTGTTCGGCTCTGACTGAGCTCGTACTTCCATGTCAGAAGTCACAGCTGTGGGTGTTATTAAAAGGGATATTGGACTGTTGTTAAACCCTGTAGACTCTGTATATGGCTTGCCTCAATATTAGATTGTTCGCTCTGATCATTCAGCATCAATACACCTTTGGTGTTTTATTGATTTCTTTAACCCATTAGTTCTAATTGATTTGATTTTATTACACCTGTCAGTAGTATGTATGCTACTAGCTCGATACTAGGGGTGCACAATATATCGACTCAGTATTGTTATTGCAAAATCAACTTGTGCAATATCATATCAAAAATGTTGCAGGAAGTGCAATATTCAGTCTATTTTGTGGATATATGCATCCACTGGCTGTCTGGCTCAGTTGTGTTTGATTTAGACAGAACCGTAAGATGTGTGGCTGAGGAAGCTAATGACATAATGGAGATGGAAGAGGAAACATCAGTTGCCAAAAATAATGCCTCCTCAGAAGATTGGAATTACTGTTGTTGTACCAGTCCAATATGACTACTATTGTTGTTTAATATATTTTGATGCATTTTGCAATAACCTGTGTGTTTTTACAGTAGAACACACACTACCAGTAAAGACAGTACAACACACACAGTAGAACACATACTACCAGTATAGGTAGCAGAACACATACTACCAGTAGAGGCAGTAGACCACAGTAGAGACAATACAGCACAGTAGAGACAGTAGAGCACAGTAGAGACAGCAGAGCACAGTAGAGACAGTAGAACGGCATCTAAACAATGTGAACACTGTGTTCCCAGCGTTCTGTTCCAGGAGACGCAGGTTTAAGGGACAATGTGATGGAAGCATAGCGGCAGCAGCTGACTAGCCGAGGTAAACACAGTGTGACGGCTGGCGTCCACAAGGCAGAATGGTATAGAAGACAAGCTTCTACACCAACTGTTTCCCCCGGCAACTGCTTCCCCCAAACAGAGAGGCGTGTCTGGGGAAGTCCTACAGCTAAATGCCGTAAAGGCTTCTGATGGAGCAGCCTATGGCATTGAAGGGGGCGGGGCTTCTGATGGAGCACCCTATGGCATTGAAGGGGGCGGAGCTTCTGAGGGAGCACCCTATGCGTTCAAGTGGGCGGAGCTTCTGATGGAGCACCTTATGGCATTGAAGGGGGCGGGGCTTCTGATGGAGCACCCTATGGCATTGAAGGGGGCGGGGCTTCTGATGGAGCACCCTATAGCGGTGTTTTTGTTTTGATCGAGTTCAAATATCAACAAGCTTTCTCCAGAATGAGTGCCTTTTATGCCTTTAATATTTGAGATATGAAGGGCATCACTGATACAAGAGGTCAGGGGTCAGGTAGGGTTAGGTAGTAAGCAGTGCGAGTAAAGTGCACATGTGTTTGGCCAATTTAATTGCTATTAGCATATGGTTTTACTGAATATTGCATTTTATACTGTGGTGCTATGCTTTTTATCCAAGATGAATTGTATTCCCTTTTACTGTGAAGCACTGTGACTCATGTCTTTGAAAAGTGCTATATAAATAAAATGCACTTAAGTGTGAGAGAGTGTTTTTGTGTGTGTGTGTGTGTGTGTATTTGAGAAGTACCTATAACCTCAGTGAACCTATAAGTCTATCTGAAAAAAGTAGCAATTAGTAATTTAAAACAGCATTATTTATTATATTTCTATATTTGGGTTCACTGAGTTCACCTTTATTACAATTAAAAGGTTGTTTGTCACTGAATAAAAAGTAATATCTTCTAAAAATGTAACCAATTATTTGAATAGTCGTTTAAAAAACACAAGATGTGAAATTGACTTTTTGCACCTGAACTCTTCATTTGTGTTTGTTTGTGTTTTTGTACGTCAGCATGGGCTCATTGGCAGCTATTTAGCAGTAATTCAATAGTTTTAAACCCATATAATTAATACAATAAATACACATATTAATGTCATTAATTACGTTATTATTATTATTATTATTATTATTAAGTTATTATTAGCAGCCAGCAACACAGGATACCATGCAACATGGATGCTTGGCTATTAAGTGACTAGACGACGCTCAGAGGATACGTTGTATGCTTGTTTACGCCACCATGACGTCTGACTAAATGTGCTTGTATTTTAATGCCATCCCTAGTGTGTGTGTGTCTGTGTGTGTGTGTGTGTCTCTCTGTATGTGTCTGTGTGTGTGTATGTGTGTGTCTCTCTGTGTGTGTCTGTCTGTGTCTCTGTGTGTGTGTGTCTGTGTGTCTGTGTGTGTGTGTCTCTGTGTGTGTGTGTGTGTCTGTCTGTGTCTGTGTGTGTCTGTCTGTGTGTCTGTGTGTGTCTGTGTGTGTCTGTCTGTGTGTGGGGGTTTCTATTTACGTGTGTTCTGCGTGTGTGTCTGTGGGAGTTCAATGTGTTTAAGGGAGCTGTGTGTGTGTGTGTGTGTGTGTGTGTGTTTTGGAGTGTAATTGCCATTGTGAACTACACAAATAAATTAACCATTATATTTAAATGTGTTAAATAAAATTATCACATTTATCAACTGAGATCTGGTTGTACAAAACATAATGAGCAGTTTGTGACCTATTAGAAAGCACAGGCGTGAACAAGTGGGCATTCCCACAATATTATATATGTTATTCTTCATTGGGAAAAGAAGTGAAACTTATGCTTCAGTAGCACAGACAGGGCAGGACAGACAGACAGACAGACAGACAGGTAGGATATGAAGCCCTAACTATTGCAGCTACAGTATCATTATCTCTTGGGGGTCTCATGGCAACTAAAGAGACGCTAATAGCCTAGTATGGAGGCGTTATTACCGACGTTACATAAGAAGAGACTCCAACACATCTCAATACTATCAACAGCAGACGGAAGGATTAAACACAAGTCCTAATGAGGCCTCCAGTATACATTACGGTATGCCTAAGGTGCATTCAAGTGGAGTGGAAAATAATGTAGCTTCAAATTTCAGCCTTTCCAATTAGAAACCACAGCTGTGTTGAGCTGCACACAACTAGGTCACGATTAATTTCCTCCTGGAAGATGACAGTACCATACATTGAAGAGCTCCTTTGTTGTCTAACAGTGTGGCATACAGTCGGCCATATTACGGCTGTATTACGTCATATATTAAGTCCCGCCAAAACGGTGTATCTTATACCCGGCGCACAGCTGCAACGCCAAGTATCTTTGCTAGTTTCAGACCGAGGCAGTTGACGTTTTCCTGTCCGGCGCCCACGTTGTCTAAATAACATGAGAGTGTGGTTGTAGTCTTGTTCATGTTAAAGGCATATAAAACATCAAATGTGTTAATTACACAAACAACGTCAGTGTTAAACAGTTTAGTCCACGATGAGCGTAGTAGCCGAGTTATGTAGAGATTGCTAATTTAATGCACTGTGGCATAGGGTACAGAGTCCTGGCCGCAACATGCCCACACTCGGCCAGTTTGTCTTACATTGTATATTTTTGTTGGATGCAGAAAAATATGGACTGTGTTTGCAGAAAAATAATGCATGCTAAATATTTGACGCATTTGGTGGGGGTCCGGCGTCATGAGAATAGGCTATGTTCACATTATTAAGGGCTTATTCTTGTTTCCAAATAATATATACTTTATTTTTTTATATATCCTGGCAATGTGACTCCAAACTGTTTCTGAATAATGTGATATGGTCAGTTCTCACTATAGTGGAATAACAGTCTGCATATAAATGTAGTCGCACAAGAAAGAGCTTTTGAAAGAAAGAGCACTCTTCTTCAATCGTCTGAAAATAATTTCCCATTCAAACAGAGCTTTGCCCTAGATCCTGATCTGACCACCGGCTTGGCATTCCAGCAGATATGTCTGGTCTCCTCTCTAATCTCATAATACCTTCTTTAGACAAAAGACCATTGTTTGCACTTCCAGGTGGCTCATTTGTTAGCGCGTGTCATATCAGATTGTGTTAACCTTGCTTCCATTGACAGCAACACAATCTGGAACACACCGCAGCGCCTGTCTCGTCAACGTGTCACGGGCATGAATGTCCCTTCCTCTAATGCCGGGGAGAAACTCAAATGTTGTCAAATCATTTGTCTTAAATGAAGGAGACGCTGAATTGACTTTGAAGCGCTCAGACCAGTCTGCAGCAACACCACGCTTTATGTACCCAAAATAGGCCCGACACATGTATGAATAATATGCAAATTACCACAGTCCTATGTTTATGGGCACGTGTGTTTCATAAGACCCACATCAAACACCCATTTTCATGACCCTATAATTCAAAGAACTCATTCTGACTCTCAAATAGCCCTGCTAAACAAAGCAAGTACTTCAAGAGTACTGCTAGCAGCAACCACAGACCCTTTCTCATTTAGCTGGTACAACGTTCTTTAAATGGCATCATATCTGCAGGCAGTGGACCGCGCTATCATCTGAATCCCATTTAAAAGCAAGCAGGCAGGGCTTATTAATTGCAGCTTTGGTTCAGGCAAATATGAGGGCCAGCTCCTTGTGGCTCGAGGTCTATTGTGTGGCTGACAAAGGCTGCGGCAGTTTAATGCAGTGTAATGTCTTCACAACAGCAAACAAACAGACCAGTGTCGTTGTAAAGCAAAGGGGAAAATGCTGATCCTGTATAAGAGACGTTTTGCATCATATTCACCATCTTCAACAGACTCCACGTTTAATCTCAGACAAGTGGAAGCGGTGATTGTACAAGACGTGGTGCGGCTAGATCAAAACACTGGAGACTTTTAGTATTCTGCTGCCGTTTCGCCGCAAATCTGCCTAGATGTTGGTTTCACATTATGTCAGATGCGTTGCTGTCACTAGGCGTTTGAGACCAAGGCAAGACAAGAAGCAACTGACATCCAGCCATGCTTGTACGGCAGCTAGTGACTACAGCTTTATGTCACGTCAGTGACGTTTTGTCACGCATATTGTGTCGGCATGAATACGGAATGGAACGACTGCAATGGAGCCGCGAGTTTTGCCGTTCATTTGTTTCTCTGCCTCTCTAGTTCCCACTTGTTCTTGTGTAGTTTATTTGAATTTGCAACGCAACGTGACGTTGCCTGTTATTAAGCCGTGCCAGAATACGCTAACAAGGTTTTTTTTATTCTTATTATTTGATATTTAAACATGAATATAGCAGCAAGTGACCGTTTTCTAAGTTATAGTGGAGAAATGGCGTTCTGCGGAGAGAAAGCCATCACACGCCCTGTAATCCCTATATCCAGGCCGGCTACACATGCACGTTAGTGAGTGTGTGTGTGTGTGCACGTGTGGCCCACAGAGCATTTGTTTGGGCCTGAGATGCAAGTGCTCTAGTGTGACATCTAGTGGCAGACAGCCATACAGAGGCGACAATATGCGGTGCAGGTGGATGGATGGATTTCTAATCACGTATGAGGCAACAGGGACCTGTTGCTGCTCAGCCAATAGGAAAGAGAAGGACATTTTCATTTCCATCAGCCAACCAAGGAGAATATGTTTACAATTTTTACAAACACTGGGATGACATTTTAGTATATTGTTCTTCCACTATCCTTTCCTCTAAACTCCCCCTCTCCCTCTCTCTCTCCCCCTCTCTCTCTCTCTCTGTCTCTCTCTCTCTCTGTCTCTCTCTCTCTCTCCATCCTTGTGCTCCTTCGTCTGCCCTTGGCCTGGTGAAATACTTTCTCTACAACCTTCCCTGCTCTCTTCCCCCCCCCCCTCTCTCTCTCTCACCCTTCCACTCTCTCTCTCCTCACTGTTATTTCAGACTCTTATTCCCCTCCTCCAACAGTCTTCCTCCCTTCCTTTCTCCCCCCATTCTGTCTGGTGTCTGTGGCGCCTTTAAATAGCTACCGTTGCCTCAAGGGCTGCGTTCTGCTCTGGCTAATAGACATGCACCTTGTTCTCCTGCTTTACTAATCATTTATTAAGGTATTAATCAGACCACGCAATCACACGCTGAGTTTTCCGTCCATTTCGCTGATTGACAGGTAGACAGGATTGACTCATGCTGCTCTTGGGAGGCGTACTTTTAATTTGCTCATCCAATTAAGTGGGGAGTGTGGGCAAGCATGTGGACGCTATTGGCTGTGTGTTTGTACACATTCTGAGAGGAATATCTCTCATTACGTGCTATGACAGGGACGTCCCAGCTGTTAGAGCAAACATTGTCTTATTGTGTACGTGCGTGCGTACCTACAGTACACATATAAGGATGTGTTCAATGTTCCATCGGTGGGATTAGTGTTGTTGTATATTGTGGAACGGATTGGAACCTATTCTGCCATATCCACAATAAACACTGTGACAATCATCAATAATTCACATATCTTAGCAATATCGCACTTCTTCTGAGCTGCTGGCTTGCGGAATATATGTCTCCTAAAGCCTTGCTATTTTTACAATACCATTTCTGAATATAAATCACCGGAGACATTGGACTTCTTTTGACCATATGTTGTGTATATACAGTATACATATGTCTACACAATATATGTTCAAAGGAAGTCCACGGTATGTGTATATATATATATATATATATATATATATATAGAGATATATACATATACAGTATATATATATATATATATATATAAAGAGAGAAAGAAAGAGAGAGAGAGAGCGAAATTGCCAGATTGCTCACTTGCCCATGAGCAAGAGATGTAACTGTATCTTTGTAACAGTAGTAACAGCTGGTCTACTGTTCGCTGATGGTAGTCGTAATAATATTTAAAGGTGAGTCAGTGATTTTAAGATAATACACCATTTCTCAAATTGACCAATACCCACTACTGAATGTACTTTTTGTGTCCTTGCGGAAAAATCCTAACTCACCAAACACCAACAATGTTCCTCCAGCATCACCGCGTGCGTTTACATGGACATCCCTGTTTTGATCATATACATGACCACAGAGATATCTGGTTACTCATATCCCCGTATACATGATATACAGTATCACGATTGCTAACTAGCTTTGTAAACCATCATTTAAACTGCCATTTCTGTAGCTGTGTTAAGGGCTTTTCACACGCGAAGCGGGACCCGCTAGTGTTCATTCTCAATAAGTAATAATAATAATTCATTCTCAATAAGAAGCGGGCGGGCTAGGCGGCCAAGGCGGGCAGATTGTGTGAACTAATCGACAACATGCCCCCCTGCCTCCGAGATCAAATATATTTAACTTTTGAGGTGGCGGCGAGACAAACATATTGCCTTCTTGACTTGTAGACATGTAAGCTAGCAAGCAGCACAGCCATACCAACTGCCAGGAGTCATAAAATTTTAATGTTGTACTCTCCTTTCATAAGCTTTTACCTACACCAGACAACAAATTTGCAAAATACGCTGACGTTTATTTGACATGACCAGTTACATGCTGTATCATATATTCACCACATATTTTGTCTCAATACATTTAAAATAGGTTAGGTTTATTTATACTGTTAATAAATATATATTTTTGGTTAATTTACGTTTGTTTACTGTTGTGTTCTCATGGTTACACTCTGGGCAGTAGATTTGCCTTTCACATGAGAGGTGGGCTGGAGGGTTCTGGACGGAGAGCGGGAGGCTGCTTCCCGTGTGAAAAGCCCTTTAAGCCATAATCTTCTTCAATGTAATATTGATAATGATTAGGCCACTTATTATCGCATTCAATGGGAGGCAAGAGCGGTAGAGCATAATAAACATTTTCTGCAGTTTGACCCGGGTCAGGAGATAGACTGTCAAAAGCAATACTGTTGTATATTCAAATATTTTATGATAAAAAAAATAAATGTTTAGACGGAATAAGGTTTATGGAACAGTATCCCAGTTTCTTTTGGAGTACTCCACCTAACAAAACATCCATCCATCCATCCATCCTCATCCGCTTATCCAGAGTCGGGTCGCGGGGGCAGCAGCTCCAGCAGGGGACCC
>JAODTR010000749.1:0-13429 GCA_025399935.1 Amblyopsis rosae
GTGTTTGTACACACACACACACACACACACACACTCACGCGCACACACACACACACACACACACACACACACACACACACACACACACACACACACCGCACTAACAAGCCCACTTGCAAATTCAATTAAAGCTTTCTTTACAAGCGAGACAATGGATGACTCAAGAGTTTAAATAAAAGGTGTAGCACCGTCACACAGCGAGTCTACTGTGTGAGTCATCGTGCGTTTGTGTTGGGGTGCGATAATGTGACGTTTAATGTGCTGGTTGGTCCACTGGTCTGTCACTGCCTCTATTCTGTAGATATATCCCAATGGAATGACCCAAGATTATATAAATACAGCGAGTTTCCAGGGAACATCTATTCGGCTGTAGGCCTACATTTAATTTCACTGTTGCATAAGGTTTTAATAACGGCTTTTACATTCATCTAAAATACTGCCAATTTTTATAACACACTGCACGTGTTTCTTAGACATTCTACATAATCTACAAAACATAATAAAACAACAATTTAAAATATGAATCTTTAAAGCCTAGAGCTAATATAGCATATGTACATATAGCCTAAAGCACAGAATGAGTTGATATAGGCCTACGCGGCATGACCCTTGTAGGCCATGTGTTCCTCCATTGAGTGCAGATCCTTTCTTCACATGACAAGGCCAAGTCTCGGATGGGATAAGACTCACCATCTCCACCCACAAGTCAATGTGATCGTGTTCGTGTTAACATATGGTGCACGACGATGAGCCGTAATTGCAAAGCGTTGCATGCGCATTTTGGCTTTCCATTTTCTTTTTTATCTGCATTTGCATCTTTAATGACCCACTGACACTCGTTATTGTGATATTCCTCTTGATGGCACCGGCCTACAGTTTTCAACAGCGCGTAGCCTATATGCATTTGCTAATTAAAAGCTGGCATATAAAAGGTGTGTGTTGGAAATAAACATATAGGCTACGACAATTCGGTAACCATGCTAAAATAGACATCGATGTGGTCCAAATCCAACATCAATTTATGTCAACATCCAGGAAAATGTAATGCGCCATCAATGCACATTAGGCCAATTATTTAAGTCTTACCTTTACGTGATTCCACAAGCAATGGGACAAAACAGTCATCACTATAGGTAATGCGGTATGTCCCATTTTCACACCTTCTGACGTTCTTCAACAATATAACTGATTAAAATGTGATCGTCGGTTACATCAGCATAAGTGATGGACACTGCGTTCTTCGGTGCCTTCCACGGATATCTCCTGCGTCTGCGCCCGTACCTTGTTCCTGCTCTCCAATGGCAGCCTTCGGATGTAGAAGGACTCTCCCTACCAGATACGACCCAGCCCTTTTCCAGAGGGTATCTGCGGGGATTTATTGTGGACAGTGCTGCAAGTCTTCTCGCCTTGGTGAATGGTGCCACCTGGTGGCACTGGATTGACAATGCATGCTACATTAACCCAACGCCGTTCGCGCACGTAGGCAAAATAATAACTGATATAGCTATGTAAACAGTCAGGACTCAAGTTAGATCTGAATGCACATTTCTAGGGTTCCATTATCAGCAGGCCAGCTGATGTTGCATACTTTTAAAACTATAACTTTATAAAAACGATGAAAGCAATTAATCAAAGTAGATATAGCCAACGTTGCTCGCATCTGTGCCAAATGTAAGTAGCGGTCCCGAATCCAGGTCCTGGAGGGCCGCTGCCCTGCAGGTTTTAAATGTCTCCCTGCTCCAACACAGTTGATTCAAAGGAATAGCTCGTTATAATGACCCATTCATGACTTATCGCATATGTGTGTTGTCACTATTTACAGGCGCTCTGCAAGCAGTGGTTGAGGTGAGCAGAACGCATTGCGTTTTGATTGTTTGAGTGTTGACGCCCACAAGGAAGAGGTGGCTTTCAGGTGTGCCGTACACAGTTCTGACTCCCAACGATAGTCTCGTAGATTATATAGGCCTAAAACACGTATTTTCAATAGTAAATAGCATATAGTAATACATTTATGTAAGGCTGGCTTCAGCTTTTTCCTTAGACATACTACTTTTGGTCTTGCAGAGAGAGAAGACGTTAATCGATCAACACGGTTGGATGTGAAGGATGCATTCTGCTAGATATGGATACGACGTAAGTTCTGTATAAAAGCCTAAATGAAATTAATGAAGGTTGCCTGTACCAAATATGTTACGGGACATATTAGACACTAGCACCGGGATATGTAGTTGTAGCCCAGGAAAGCCTATAGCCTAGTATGTAAAGTAGTCAGGGTTCCACCCTGCCAACATTTGTTGTACAATTGTTAGGCCTATGTCCTGAACATCCTTTATAGTCAGTCAGTCAGTCAGTCATAGTAGACTTGTAGCATACTCAACTGTAAACTATTTTGATTTGAGGCATTATGATCTCGTTCGAGCTTTAATGATAAGCCTAAGTTAATCAACTTAATAGGGAATGTTTCCTTTTAATAAATAAAGCTAAATACATCAATTAAACAATTAATTAACTAATGTAATTAATTAGTTACCCATTAAGCCAGTAAGCTATCTCTGAGTGAGAGTCGGCTGGTGATTCATGATGATAGACCACAAAATCACAAAGCCGAAGTAGGCTAGGCTAAACATATTTGCACAAATTAACTACACATTTGAAACCTGGCAACATGTTTAACGCACACTGGAGTCAACGCAAGTATAATTTATTTGACGTTTGAGTCATTTTCACCACGCCTTGATTTATGTAGGAAAATGCAAGATGATCCCTGAAACTGTTATCATATTCCTTACTGTTAGACTGATACTGAGTAGGTCAGTGTTATTATGACAACATAATGCAGGTTGCGAAATATGAAATATTTCCTGTATTCTTCATATGAATTAGCCAACTTCATTGGTAGGCTGTTGTAGCATATAGGCAACCGTTCTACTACTCTAAAGGATTGCATAATAAGGTTGTTGACGCAGTTTGTTTAGCGTTCAAAATTGAATTATGAGTTACTGATTAGTAGGCCTACCATAGATACTTATTAGTAGGTCTACCGTATTCTTCTCACTGGAGTACTAGAAGCTACTACCCAAAGCCACGCCTCCAGCCTAGTGTTCTATATTGCTACTTGCCAAACTGGTTTCTGTGTTGAAAACTTGAAATACTATTCAGCAACTAAGGTCTGTCATTACACTCTGTGTCTACTGTGCATTTACATGATCATTTAGCTATAGACCGATTCCCATATGATTTAGAAAAGTTATTTCCATAGTCACTTGATCACTGGGAGAAAATGTCATGAATCCTCATTGTGATACAGTGATAATTATACCCACATAGCTTTGGTGGTGGTATGAGACCTACTGATTTAATGCAATACACACCACATTCTGTTGTCACTGTAGCCTACGCCACTGAGCCTTTTTCTTTTAATAATGAATACGTTAAAGTAGTGACAAAAGGTGAACTAAACGATCGTGTGTGTGTGTGTGTGTGAGTCAGAGGACACCAGGATAAGGTATTGAGATGAACAGAGACATATAGTGTGTGTGTGAGTGAGAAGAGGAGCATGTAATGGTTTGATTAGGCTGTGATCAGGGTGACTGATAAGAGACCTGGAGCTCTTGCTGACCCCCGTCTCTGAGTCCCCTCATTCAGGACAGTGATTACTATTGGACCCCCCAATTAGGCAGCATGTGTGAAAGGCTGAGCCATGTATAGAATAGGCCTTAATTGCCGTGAGTTATCATCTGGGCTCGTGTAACTGAGCCCCCATCTTAAGGGGCCGCACATCCTGACAAATTGATTTAATACCAAAGTGATTCTCCATCTCTAATGGTGATGTGTGGCCACTCTGCCCACAGAGCGTTGGATTCATTGTTCCTTGATTACTGACTGGCCAGCGATCCATCCTTCAAAGAAGGCTCATTAAGAAAACACACACACGCGTTCAGATTGTCACGCGGTGACCTAGGCAAGGAGGCTCATTAAGAAAACACACACACACACATACACATTGTCACGCGGTGACCTGGGCAGTGTGCCTGCAGATATTTGCCTAAGACATCCCTGGGCTGCTTGGGATTGTTGTGACTGTGCATATGCCACCACATGCGTTCCCATGTCGTGGAATTGCTATCTGTTGGAGAAGCGTGTTTGAACACGACGTTGGTAACGCAGTGCGGTACTGTTTTTCTGCAGAGCATGACACAAAAGGCTTTGTTATCTAGGCAACCTAGTTTTTGTCTTTTGTAAAAGTTACAGTTTCTAAACTTTCTATGTACGACTGACAACTACACATCGTGCAGACTTGGGTTTTGTGTAAATTCAATTTACAGTTCTACAATAATCATGCTTTTATACCTTTCTGGGAGTATACTTTTGTCAGTTAGTTCTTTGTATGGACTGTGGGGAGAGAGGGATAAGTGTTCCATAATGTTTATTATGTAGCGGGTAGTTTTCGGCTGTCAGTATCAGCTGGTTTACAAACCCGAGGTGATGAAGATACTCTTTAAAAAAACCTATCCTGCACTGTTACTGTAATACTCTATGGTGATTTCAGAAAACAATCCACATTTTACTTTTATTTGTTGATCCAGATGTTTGTGGTATATTTGCTGACTCACAAATCCATTCTCTCTCCCTGTTAACCTGGGCCAGAAAGGGCAGCATGAGCGTGTTGACTTTTTGAACAATAAGGAAAAGCCACCACCCAAAAGGAAGACCGGTCTCCTAGTTGGACTTGTTTTGGGCCTTCTCATCATCGCCGGCCTCCTTGCCTTCCTCCTCTGGCGATTTGTCTGTAAGTTTTACTTTAAAAATACCCTGCGCTCATAAACACATTTGCCAGAGAACACACTGTATTTGTTAACGTTATTATTTAAATGTTTTATTACTTTCTCTAAAAATACAGAACTCTTGAGGGGACGTGGGGAAAAAAAACAATAGTTTAGCATTTACAGTATATTGTGTCTGAAATAGGAGATTGTGTGCACACTATCTGTATTCTGTTATTGAGCACGGAATAGGAATTTGTGTGCACTAATACCTATTCCATGTGCACAGTGTGTAATTAGGTTCTTCCCCCACGCACGCAATTACATCATTCACAAGCTCATGCCTGACCATGGACAGGGATGCACCTTTCCACGTTCAATTCAATTTAGGAATGCCTTTTAAAGAAATAGGAGCCACATATGTTCTGTGTATCATATTTCTGTTTTTGATTGGGCAAAAGAGACAGACTTATTGCAAAGAATAAAAATGAGCGAACAGCATTTAAAAATAATTCTTGCATTGTTAATATAGCTGCACCGCCATAGATATAGAAACATTGGGGATGCAATCCAGTTCATCGTGACCAGTTGAGACCCTATTTTTTTGATAATTTAATGATATATGATATAATCATATCATCAAAAGTCAGCTATGAACAAATCGTGTCAAAATCACGCAGAATTAGTTTAGTCTGAGTCCGGCATAAGGGAGAACATGTATTGGTAAATGGGCGCATTTATATAGCGCTTTTATTTATTGGTTTGTGTGATAGCCTACTTCTGATACATCCACACGGTCATTAACATTTCTGTTAATTCTGCAGTCCCACCATATCAATATACTGTATATACTTTATAGAATGAAGTGGCCGCTAATGGCCGGATAAACGCCTCCTTGGTTATGCTGTTGGGTAGTAATGGCAGTGCTGTTGTTCCCCATTCGTCTGGGCGGCGAACGCCCGGAAGTGACGTTGTGCGATTGCTTAGTAAGACAACTCGGTGGAAAAAAAGCCTTTTTTTTTCTTCTATGTGGTTTAAATCCGTGTCAATTAATGCTTCTTGGCATCACCTGGGAGCTCATTATTTTGATATATTTATTTATTATGTATGTATTTTTTATGTATGCGTATATATGTATATATATATATATATATATATGTGTATATATGTATATGTGTGTATGTATGTATATATATATGTGTGTGTATATATATATATGTATGTATGTATGTATGTATGTATGTGTATATATATATGTGTGTGTATATATATGTGTGTGTATATATATATGTGTGTATATATATATATATATATATGTATGTATATGTATATATGTGTGTATATATATGTATGTGTGTATGCATATGTATATATATATATATGTATATATGTGTGTATATATATATATGTGTGTATGTATATGTATGTATATATATATATGTGTGTATATATATATGTATGTGTGTACGTGCCTACGTGTGAAACAGTTTCACCACTGTTTAACGTTTAGTTGCTATGCCACAGCTGTTTGTTGTCACCGAGTTCTCAAGCCACTGAGACGTCACGCCGACCAGACGAATATGAAACTGGGTATTTAACGTGGGGTTTTAAGACTGTCCCTGCTTTTCTTTGGCAAAGTCAAACGTGCTGGTGTGGAGGGCGAACTTAGTAGACTGCAAGTCCCAGATGTGAGGGTGTTCAGCGGGCATATGAGGTTGTCCAGCATCCCCTACGATCAGAAGCTTGAGGACACCACCAGCACAGAGTATTACAATCTGGCAGACGATCTTGAGGAATATGTGAGTTTGACACACGATACATGAGAGTGGTCGGGCAAATGTTTTTCCTTTCCGTGATCTACATTGTTTATTGTTAAGTTAATCGTCTTGGGCGGAGCATTCACTGTCTTCTACCTCCAAGGAGTACTTGTTGTGTGGCACTTGTGTTGGAAATGCTTTTAAAATGGCTTCCTCTTGGTGCACTGGGATTGCTCAGGGCACACTCGCGTGGGAGGCATAATAACGGAGTACGCTCTTTTCAGTCATTTTCCTCAACAGCATCTCATAGTGTTGAAGGCAGAGGAGAAGCCACTTGGGAGCATGTTGCATAGTAAACTGCATAAAAAACCACAACATTACCCTCAGTCAGGGAAAGGGCTTCAGTAGGTGTGGATTATATATTTATAGAAAGTATTCAGACATAAGTATCGACCAAGAAACTCTTCAGATAATGGTAAGGCGAGGGTGTTTATGTATTTATATCAGCACATCGTCCATACAACGTTGTATAACACCGGCATCAAATGCCATAGAGATAATTTCTTTGCTACAACATACGAGACACTGTTGTGATAGCACACAGGTCTGTCCCGACTACCTTCACATTTCTGAGTGCTGACTTCAGATTTGTAAATGTGCCATTTAGGGCACATTTGGTATTTTATGGTGATGGATAATTGACCATTTGGTGCCTTGAGCAGTCGACCAGCACACCCTCTTTATTCTCATAATGTTCCCTGGTATTATTACTGGCCATTGAAATGACAGCTTTTAATTTTCCTCAGCTGAATGATTCATTTTTGACTATGTGGGTGTTATAATATGGTATATGTGCACTGGTTTTGTACTGAACCGCTGTTTCCATATTTTCTTTTGATAATTGGGGTTCTTGTACTGTAGCCTGTGCTGTTTACCAATGTTTCTGTCACCCCTAAAGTAATTAGGTAGTAAAGCGTGATCTGCATTTAAGGTCACAAGCAGTGGCAGAAAATGAATGTTAACAACCATGTTTGAAACTGCTGGATGGCTGCCCTCTCAGCTGAAACTAAATGGGAATGCATATTATAATATCCATTATGCTATGCATGAACATGGTAATCTTTACCTTTTCACAAGACTTTAGGCAGACACACACAGAGCTCTTATAGCCTGTTCATACTGTACCTTGCATGTTGTCTTTTTAAACAGTTGGACAACATCTACAAGAAAGACTCGTTCCTTTCAAAATACTACACAGAGTCTGTGATAACTGCATTCAGGTAAATATTTGTAGGGTCTCTTGAGACTTACACATACAGTATTTCTCATCATTTGGGATAATGCAAGCTTCTGTAATATGTTGTTAATAGTAATTGTATTTGATGAGTTCATGGATGTTTGTATGGATTTAAGATGCTTTTAATGTATTAGCTTGAGCACATTTGTCTAAGTGTGTGCAGTAATCCTGACTAGTGGCACAGTTAGTTAATGCTCTGTAATCTTCCTCTTTCTGCTCCAATCTGCTGCTGTGTGCTGCAGTGAGGGTGTGGTAGCCTACCACTGGACACGGTTTGACATTCCCGTCAGTGATTTGCAGTTCCTCCCGGAGTTTTCCGAGATCCGGGTGTTGAAACTCCTCACAAATGGCACCAAGCAGCAAACGAACAGCAGACGAAGTGGCCAGCCAATCAGGATCAGTGAAGTGACTGCCTCAAGTCAGTACCAACAACTCCAGCTAGGGGGGGCGAGCTCGGATGTTTTACCCAGAGAATAACGAAGGCTGATTATGACCTTTTAGCAAAATGGCTGTAACGGAGATGGAGCACAGTAAATATAAGTCCATATAAGGTCATTGCCATCAGCATGGTATTCTCTAAGATTTGTTGTTGTTGTTTTTTGTTTAGAGAAGTTTGGTATGGAAGCCCATAGAGGACTAATTTAAAATGAGATTAAGATTGCATTTTAATTTAAATTTTGTCCTCTATGGGCTTCTGTGGTTTGGGGTGTGCTGATGAGATGAAAACAAATGCGCCTGATCTCTCCTTGTGCTGCGTCTGAGATTGCACATTTTGTCCAGTCTGGATGGATCCTCTAATGATATTAGCCGGCCCTCAGCCTTGGCTTAAATCAGCCATTCTTCTTTCTTCTGTCTTGCCTGCATTCCCGCTGCATTTGTTCGCGACGCCGGTCCTTGGCCAAGAGATGGAGCCCCGTGACTTGGTGCTTTTCTGGCTCGAAATGGCTGGGAAATGAAACTGAGAGAAACGGCATGATAAATATTACAGGCCCAACGCATTAAGCTCGATCGGTCTGCTCAGTTTGGTGACACAATGTCACCTCTTCTCCTAGGTTTTAAACATGAATTTAGCAGCATGACTATTTTCTAGAAATGTCATATATATTAAATGTACATATATAGTGGAGTAATTGCGGCCTGAGAATGACATCACACTCCGTATGTGTGCATGCATATGTGTGTGTGTGGGAGCATTTGTTTTGGTCAGAGATGCTGGTCCTCTTAGTGGGACATCTAGTGGCAGAAAGTCATAAAGAGTAATTTTAACCCCTTTGTCTTCAGAAACAGATCCTCGGCTGGCCAGGAGCCCAAGAGATGGTGAGTATAGTGCCACTGCATCCTCCCTCCCTGTTTGGTTTTAAAACTAATCTGTGCTCAGAAATGGGCGTGGCCAAAGGGGTAGTGGTAGGGAATGGGTTAAAAATAAGTAAAAACTTCATGGGCTGCCATTATAACATGGTGTCCTCGGTGACAAAGTGATAAAGAGATTCTTTAAATTGATTAATTCCTCCTACAGAATGACACATTATACACAGAACTATTTATTTTTAGAAGTACCACTGCTAAACTGCTAAAAGTCGGTTAGGGTGGTTGTGAAATGATTTTATTGTTTTAATACATATATGATAACATGAGGTTCCATGCTGTTTATAGTTGATTGTATCACTGATTTCTTACAACCTTTTTGAGAACATACTGTATGTACGTAATGAATGCATTGCCGCCATTCTAATCCTCGTCTTTCCTGTGTGTTGTGTTGATGGACCCCAGCGGGCGAGTGCTTCTTCCAGTTGAAAGCCACGTCTGCCGCGCAGACCTTAGAGTCACCGGGGTTTCCCACGGCGACTCCCCCAATGTCTCGCTGCCAGTGGCAGATCAGGGCGTTGGAGAACCAAGTCATCATCGTGAGGTTCACCCAATTCCACATAGAAGACTACTGCTCCAACAACTTTGTGTCCATCTACGACTCCCTGAGTCCCGACGACACTCAGGCCATCACTTCGTAAGTCATGGGACAGTTATATGCGCGTGTGTGTGTTGTTACAGTACAAAAAAAAAACTGATGTCAAACATATGAATTTCTAGCTGTAGCCTACGATGTCGGCTACAGCGTGGCTTGAGCATATTATACTTCTGCGCTGGTCGGTTGGCTACGCAGACCTGTGCTCAACTGCACATGCAATTGATGCAAAGCCCCAAAGCCTCTTGTTTATGCGCCAGAATTAGAAGACAAATTGAGTGTAAACGTTTTATAATAAGCATATGCATTATTATTTCCGTAGATGCAGAAGCATTATAGCATTATAATTATGTATCTTAATAACGGCACCACCTTCCAGGTATCCATTGGTCACCTTTTGGTTTGTTCAGATTTATAGTTTAGTTTTTATTTAGTCCAAACAGGTGGCTCGTATGTGTCTTCAGAGACACATGCTGTCCATTGTATTGGCACAGTGTTATATGATATACATGATGTACTGTAAATAATGATGTAAAAACAATCTTGTATGATGGGGGGGGGGGGGGTATAGGAAATGATGCAGCAATATTTTCTCATTCTTTTTGATAATGTTATTTACCTTTTGGTTCTGACCCATTGGACTAGCGGTTAGGGTGGTCCATACCCTAAAGGTTGTGAGTTCAGGCCCCAACATCTCCGGAAGTCTGGAGAACAGACAGGAGAGTATATTTGTACCGGCTCACTACTGACCTCTAGTGGCCATACGTTTTAATAGAGGAGATAAACAATGCACTGCTTCATCTTATATCTATGCAGATCTGAGTTGTACAGTATGTACACACATTAATATAGTGCATTTGTACGCTTTCTGTCTTCTATCAGTGTACACTATATTGCTTTAAAGCTTGTCTTCTGCATTCGTTTGACAGGGCTCAAACAGCCTATGCATCATGCATTTAGCCTTGATGATCAGACGGAAGGAAAATATGTTTATGCAGGATCCCTGAGGGCGTCACAGAGAATCTTTTTGTGTCTGAGAGATATGTTGCAGGGGGGGAGAGAGAGAAAGCTTTGTGACGCGTTGTTCCCTTGTTGTCGTTTTTGCGGCGTTGCTGAACAGAACTGTTTAGGCCTGCGTGCCTGTAGTGCTGCTTGCCTCATCAGCAACAGAGAGGGTCCAACAGATGGCACTTCTGTGTTTGATGTTTGGGGCGGACTTTTCACCACAAGTCCAGAACGATCCAGTGTTCCATGCAAGCCCAATGGGAAGGTCTACAGATTTCACCATAATATTTATTGCCCATTGTTTCTCTCTGGGGGATGTTAATGGGTATTTCGAGTATATAACATTAATTCCCAAGTACCTACGATCAGTCTGAGGCTACCACTGTATTTCTGCAGCAAACAGTTTTGGAGTGAATTGACTTTGTTTCAGGCCATGCATGGTAGATTTAGCTGTCTGGTCGCTGCCTGCTTCAGCCTCAACAGCAAAATGCCCACTTCAGAGAAAGTGTTACATTTCTGCTTCCATTGAAATGCATTACAATGTTCAAATATATTTTATTTCAGGTTTGACTGTTAATTAAGACCTCGTGAGACCCTCTCCACACTAGCACCGTGCATTGGCAAGAATCTGCCGATACGATACATGGTGCGATATATTGTGATACTGTAAGCGGGGCGATATATTGTGATTTCTAATTAGCTGGAAACGGTCGTAGAAATGTGTTAAATGAGTGGCGCTGCTGCAAAAAATAACAAGCATCTTTCCTCTCTTTTGAGGTTAATGTATTTGGTACATGGTCTCATTTTACAAATACATTGAGTAAAATACTTAGAGAATAGAGACACTAGAGAATCAATACAGTATAGCAAACTTTATCGCGATACTCGGATGTATTGATATTCTCTTTCACCCCTACCCCCAAGCCTATATATGACATGAGAACCTGCTGGGCACCCTTCTGTCCATTCATTTGTAGCTGACCATTGGCCACTGAGGGATAAGTAGGCCAAACTGGGGGGTTCGTCAGACCGGCATCACGTTAAGGCCCGATATACTTGTCTTTTGTTCAAAGCGCACATGCAAAGAAGCGGCTGCGACGTGAAATTCATTGTTCACATGCTTGCCTGCGTAGTTTGCGTGTGCTTGGAGGATTCAAGATCAGGGCTGAATAATCCCTGGCCCAACCCGGAGCATCGTCCTTGACTGAAGTACCTCTGAACTTCCACAACAACAAACGACATGTCAAAATGTGGAGCGGCATGGCGACATCATGTAGATGTTGGCAATCACGGACCAGGGCTTCTCCTTTGTTCAGAGACAGCTGTTGATCTGACGGTCCGATCCTGGTGTACGGCCTCCGTGTTCATGTGCTGTATCGCATCATGTGTACGCATAGCGCAAATTTGTGAGGACGTGCACAAACTACGCTACAAGCAGGATACGCGACCGATACGCCTGGTAGCCGATGGAAAGTCGCTCTTCTCTTCTCTCTCTCTCTCTCTCCCCCTTTCCTCAAGTGTACAGAATAGTGCCTAGGAGCGCTGTAGGTGCTCTACCCCTTCACGTGCCGCCGTTGGTACTGTGGAGGCACTATAATCACAATTGAGGGATTTAACTTCACGATTTAACATTAGAGACACACCCACACTTGATTTGCTTGTGTGATTTACTGTACCTCTCCGTTCTACAGGAAGTGTGGTCAGAGGCCCCCGTCCAATCCTCTGGAAGTAGTGTCGTCCAGCAACGTCATGCTAATTAACCTAATCACGGACGGCGCCATGCAGAGGTCTGGCTTCAGCGCCCAGTACAATGCCGTCCCCACCAGCAAAGGTAATCCGCTAAGCACTCATTTCAGGCACAAACATTTCAGCCTTCATAAATTCATCCAGGCTGCATTCTGCTGCGTCGGCACAACGCCCCACTGTGGCTGGACCCGCTCGATTGTATTTATTGAGCGCGGTCAGCCTTAGCGCAGGACAAAATGTACACGGATGATCTCATTACGGTGAAAGTTAAAGGTGTAGTCAGCGATTGTAAACAAT
This sequence comes from Amblyopsis rosae, assembly GCA_025399935.1. Lineage (NCBI taxonomy): Eukaryota > Metazoa > Chordata > Actinopteri > Percopsiformes > Amblyopsidae > Amblyopsis > Amblyopsis rosae. Next base: position 12,826 of record JAODTR010000749.1, read on the forward strand.
AATCTGGTGTTCTTACACAGCTCTGGCTCGGAGCTTCTGAGGGAGCACCCTATGGCATTGAAGGGAGAGGTGTCAACAAGCTTTCTCCAGAATCTCTCTGCTGCGTTAAAGGCAGGGTCTCGATAACGCTTGCTAACTTCGAGCTCAGCTCAAAGCAATATCCCTTTGTGGCACCACCTCGCACATTGAAACGCATTGTGAAGCAAAGCGTAGTACCCTGGTAGTACTACGGCATTGTTGTTGTGAGCGGTGTTCCCCACTTTGATTGTGTTCTTATTTTCGGAGCCAGGGCTGTGTAGTAAGTAAGCTAGCGGTAATGAGAGGAGATGGTGAATTTGACACGCGTAGTGTTTTCGCTTACGATTAGCTTTAGCTTGCAATAGCTGACTATACAATTTTAATTATTATTTTTAAATGGGAAAGGCATGGTGGTGAATGGGTCCTCTCTCTGGTGCCTCTCTCAGGTCAGCCGTGTGGGAGCAACCTGAGCGACAGGCAGGGTACGTTCTCCAGCCCTCTCTTCCCCATCTTCTACCCTCCCTCGCTGGACTGTGTCTGGAACATCCAGGTAACGCTGCTACGTCTCTCCCCGCAGCCATGGGGG
>JAODTR010000760.1:0-13428 GCA_025399935.1 Amblyopsis rosae
ACCTGAAGCCATAGTGCAGTGGTATTATGTAACCAATCCGTAAGTAGGTCACCAGAACACGGCAGAAGGCAGTTTGTGTGCTTTTTGTCTGTTCCACATCAGAAAGGACGCACGTTTGAGTGTAAAGGGTCCTGTTCATCACTGACAAACTACTACACAAACACCTACTTGAACGCACAATAAACAAGAACTATTCAGAATTCAAAACTGTGTACCGTTCTGTCAGTCAAGCACAGCACTTGTGTAAAGTGTGTTCTAATCGACACTCCAGGGTGAACGCAGATCCTCCGAGCTAGAGCTCATACAGTCCTTTTCGATCCCCTACGTAATAAAGGTCCTTCGAGCCGGACCTTGTGTTTGCCTTGGATCCTACAGTATGCTGTACACTTTGCTCCTCCTGTGTGTAGTGACCAGCCTAGTTACAATCAGATACCTCAAAGGTCACTTCCAGTACCTCAGGTACTGCCTGTGTTGCAACAGTTCCTCAGGTCAACTGACATCTACTTAGCTCCAGAATTCAGCCAGCCATTGTGATAGAGCCAAGAACCAAGGAGCTAGCGTCAGACACCAGATAACAGGGCCACATGATGACACTAAGGAGACCATGATGTTTACCTTCTTGGATAGAATTATAAAGGACAGGTCCTCCCCCAAAGCTACGGAGCTAGTGAGGAATCCTGTCTGTCCTGATCCACCTCTTGTTGGTCATACAGAGGGTAGGTGGTTACCACCACCCACATAGTATGGTGGCTCAACCAATTCTAATTCATACCAAAGACCAACAGACATTAAATCCATCCACTCATTGTTGTCCCACCAGGACGAGGGTGTGGACGCCCCTCTGTGCCCAGAGGACTGTGAAGACCAGCCACCAAGGGAGATGGAAGAAGCAGAAGTGCCCGAGAGCCTGACGGTATTAATACCTTACAATGTTACACTTACATTTGTATTGCTAAATTACTCAAAGGAAATCTGTAATGCTTCTATAATTTAACTTAAAGGTGGAGTCAGGGATGCTGGGGAAAGATTGTTGATATTTGAGCTCTATCAAACCTGAGGAGATATTTGCTGGATTTGGCAAAAAATGTATTGTCTAACATTCGCTGACCACCCCTTTAATGTAATTCTGTCTTCACCTGGCTCCGTTTAGGTTAGATTGCACATTAATCCACTCAGGGAAATTATGTGACATTATTTTGTAATAATTTAGGGCATATTTTAAGACTATTGCCGGTCTATACTAATTATATACAGTAAACTTTCCTTTTGATTTCTTGTACACTTTGTACGGTCATGCTCTAAATACTAGTTTGAGGTTCTTACCAATGACTCAGAGAAGTCTATATAGTAAACCCATAAAAATCATATTAGCCCCACAAATCCAATGTTACACAAAATTTGTGTGTAACATTGTGAATGAGGGAATGTTTTTTAAAATTCAGACAAATTACAGGAATAAGACTAGTTGGGCTACAGCTAAAGTAACAGCTAGCAGTAACTTTGTAACAAAATAAATGTCAAGCTGTATACAAATTCTGTAGAGTATTGAGTTGAAACAATACATTTTTTAATTTTTATTTAGTGTGATATGTCTAGTTAAACATCAGGAGTGAGAGATTATATTATGATTAATTCACACATTTATTCTAAAAGCAGACAAAGGTTTTTAATCTATTAGCCTCTATTGAAATAACGTACATACCAAACAAACATGTAAATCCATCTACTCATTGTTGTCCCACCAGGACGAGGGTGTGGACGCCCCTCTGTGCCCAGAGGACTGTGAAGACCAGCCACCAAGGGAGATGTAGGAAACAGAAGTGCCCGAGAGCCTGATTTGAGGTCAGTTTAGGGTGGTTGCATCCGTGTGTGCATGTGTTTCACACTGGTGTAATATAAGAACATTTCGGTTTGATATAATATATATTTTTTCTGGCTCAGTTTAGGTTAGATTGCAAATTATGAATCTTCGAAGATAAATGAGTTACTGTATACAGTATACAGTGTAAAATGTACAATAAGGGATGGTTTAGTTCTGTTGCAGATCTGTCTTTTACAAACCTGTGTTTTGATTTTTGTCAAATGAATGAAAAGAGAGCGATTTAAATTTTGCCATGGTGCACTTAATACATTTGTTAGGACATAAAACCATTTCACTTTTGAATCAATGAGAGGGACAATATGTCTGTGATGTCATTATTTTGTTTGTGTCTATGTGTTTGTGTGTCTGTGCAGATTGCTCTGAACAGTTCTAAATTGGTACTGGGGAAATATACCTTGTCGCAGCACTATCATCAAATTGCCTGCCAACCAAAACCTGGACCCTTTCAATTGGACCAGTATATCTCATGATACAGCAGAGACCGTTCTGACCCCAGAGTCCATCACAATAAAACATTGTTTTAATAAAGAATAAGGCCTGTTTAATGTTTTTGTCAGTATAGCCTACCAAATCTAACCTGACACACCAGATGCATGGTCTATTAGACACGTCCATCTGTGGAGCCGTCCACTGAAACTGTTTTTAAAGGGCAGGTGCTTTCAAAACAGCACTTGGCAGGTGATTGGATAAACCTGTGAACCAGCAGTGCCTGTTGTTAAATTCGCTCTAGCAGAAGAAAGGATGGTCGGGAGAAAAGCCTTTATTATTTTTCTTAATTCTTTTCTCATATAATACATTCTAATCAAACTGATGCTATATTGCAGCATCTACATTAACCTCTGTAGGACCCACCATTGTTGTTTTCGAGTTGTTTTCAAGTCGCCTTCGTCACACCTAAACTACGCCAGTAGCTAACTATGACGCTGATTGGCCACACACTAGGTTTACCGGACAGAAGCGCAATTTTATCAGCTCTCCAGAGTTCTCCAGAGCTTTTCTATGGCCTCACGGTTCTGACCATCTTGCGAGGCTATACAAAATCACATTCCCACAAAAAAAAGTATTGTCGAGTAATGGCAGATACAGTTCTTATATGTGAGTCATAGGACTTTATTGCTTTGTTGCATTAGCCAGTGATCAGCTTTATTCCTGACATCTTCATGAAGCTACTATATTTTTTTCTCACAAAATGCCAATAATCATAGTAATAATAGTAATAATAATGTAAATGAAATTGTTCCCATGTACTGTCCTATATCTCATGACTATTACAAAGTGACAAATATGTTTCTTATAAAAATACAATCTTAGTACTTTTACTAGATTATAGTCATATGAATACTGATCAAAGCAACAATACTGTACATTTGGTATTGGACAAAAATGTATCTCTGACTCCATGGAGTCATTGAGTCATAGAGTAAGCTGTCATTGGCTACAGAATTCTTCAATGCCTCCCTCTCTAAAACATATTAGCCCACTCATGCACATGTTACACATGGAGACAAACTTGCCTTAAGGCACATTGTCTGAGTGAAAGTGTTCTCTCACGCCTTTTACTATAAGCTATGGGTTTGACACAATAAGCTCCCTGTAAAACAAGTTCTGCCCCTGGGGATGGTGTAAGGTCTGTGCAACAATACATTCTTGCATGTCCCTTCCGGTCTGTCCCTATTAAGAAAGGGAACTGTTAATTACAATAATCTTCTGGGCCACAGTTAACAGTCATGACAGTAATGTAAATAACACGTTTGACTGCATGTAGTTAAACGTGTTGGAAAGAATGCTCGCATTGGAAATAACATAAATGATTCCCTGTGTGGCAGATGTTACTTTTTATTAAGTACGCAGGCAAGTCACACAAGGTAAATATGGCAAAGTGTTTCATATGACACAAACAAAATATTTTATGACGTCTGTTGTCTGATGCTAACAAATAATATTCTAGGATTTGGTGCTGGGATTATATTATTTTACAGAACAAAAATGTCCCTTTTTTGTTTACTGAATCTGTTGGAATGCTGCAAGATTAGTGAGTACCCTTGGACTAGATTGGTAAAGGTCACAGCTACCTTATTCAACGCCTCTAGCCGTGTTTAAAACCTCATAGAGAGGGTTGTCCATGTTATCACATTGATACATGGGGGGACATGCCTGGTCTTTCATTTTGCATTCAGTAAAATGTTAACTTGTTTTAGAAAGTGGAAACTGACCATTGTAGGAAACAAGCAAACATCATTTACAATCATTTTAAGTAAGTGTTTAAATGCTATTGCTGTAGGTGGTGAGAGAGACTTACAACATCAGAGACTCTGAATAATGCATACAGTCTACCACCCTAAAGGGATTGCCAGTATAGGAACATCTACAAATATTTATATTTGTATTTATTCAAATGCACCGAAATTTGGCTGTATGGCACCTGACAGATGCTGAAATTTAAATGCAATAGACCAGACAGGGAGTGTTAACCCCTCCATGAATACGCTAGTAATGTCCTAGAACTGCAGTGTTGATTAAATGCTAATACCTTATCTTTCAGAAAAGTGTCAAGCGTTAGTAAATCAGTAATTCAGAGATGTGACTAGATTGGGATGACATTATTGTTCTGTGATTCTGATACTGATACTTTGTCCTTTTGTGTTTGAGCTAACCATATTTGAAGAGAGAAGTGAAACCGCTAAATAAAATATTATATTCATAATCATATTCATATTCAACATCTATTACCTGCTTGTTTCTCGGTATGATATGCATGCAAATTCTCTGCCTCTGGCTGCACTGTTTATATTTAAATAAAGTAAAAAACATGTTTTCTGGGCTACTGTACAGATAACATAGCAAGTAAATGACCTTTGATCAAACAGAATAGATAGATTTATTTTTTTTGATTTTATGGAATATTTCTATATATTATTATTATTAAATTTATTATCATGGCAATGCAAGCTATTCAATCTTATAAGCTATTATTGACGTATTATAATATATTTTTTAATAAATACATTTACAATGTTTTATTTACCTGGGCGCCTTCCTTGGGAGGTGTTCCAGGCACGTCCAGGTGGGAGGAGGCCTCGGGGAAGACCCAGGACCAGGTGGAGAGATTATATCTCCAAACTGGCCTGGGAACGTCTCGGGATCCCCCAGTCAGAGCTTGCTGATGTTGCTCGGGAAAGGGAAGTTTAGGGTCCCTTGCTGGAGCTGCTGCCCCCGCGACCCGATTCCGGATAAGCGGGAGAAGATGGATGGATGGATGGATGGATGGATGGATGTTTTATTTATTTGTAAGGGGCGATATAAAATGTGAAACATAAATGTCACCATTAAATGCATTAGTGACTAATGTACATATGCAGTCCCCTGACATTACAATTAAACATTCACTCTCAGTGACATAACATTGAAACAGAACTAGAAAGTGGATAACATAATACAGGCCCCATCTTGTCAGCACTAAATATGAGTGCTTAAAAAATTAAAAATGCATACGGTATTGGAATACCAAGCTAAATGGAAATAATACGAAATGAGCAAAATGTGTAAAATATATAGTTGAGTAGTTTTAAACGTTTTTTCCCCAATTGAACTTTAAAGCTTAAAATAGAACTACAACTATTTCTGTCAGTAGCAGAGGCTTTTGACGAGACTTCTCTCGAGGACAACATGAAAGATTCATCCCACCATGTTCTACTAAATCATTAATTCTGTGTTCATTTTTGATGACTTAGGTTTCATGAGCTTTAAACAGGAACATATTGAATGGGAATTAAAGAATAAGACCTAATCTATGCATCTCCTGGCCTCCTATGGGAATGTAGAGTTGTATAGGGTGCGACGCCCTCATCTTTACATCTTGAGTCCCTTCACCTGGGACTATCCTTTTCCGCTACAGAAGTCACTGTTCTTACTCTGCATTTCCAATCCAATTCCAAATAGCAGATGGCTTCCGACAGTCCTCTTTATAGCCCTCTCTGAACAGCCTGCAGTAGCCGGCTCTGAGATATTAAACTTGTGTTGTGAAATATTTCTGTGCAGCAAGTGTACTTTATATGGGATGGTATTTTAATTACCACCTTTGTTGTTCCTTAATATCCCATTAAACCAAAACCAATTAATGCTTCTTTTTAAACTGTAATAGTATTTTATTATGCTGTCAATTGCATCCTGCTTTAACAGCAGAGTTTAGATGAGAGATTCTGAATGAGGTAAAGGGCTAACGGAAAAGCAGTAAGCAGATATCTGTCGATTGTGCGACTATCTGTGGCTTTTAATATTGCTTGATGTATTTATATCTTACTGTCCAACATCTGTATTTCATACCTTTTGTCCTGTTCGTATGTCCTACATTAGACATCTAATCCAGTTGGTCAGTGACGCTTCCTCCTAAATTAATGATCAGATGCATTTGCACTCAGCTTGAGTTCGACTGATGGATAACACGGGTCCTGACACCCCCCCTTCCCCCTCCCCCTTCCTTATTCCCCATTACCCATTTTCCCTTCAGATAAATAAAAATTGATGTTGATTTCCGATGCCTTTCTATCAGCAGTGGCAGTAGTTTGTATTTTCTATTTCTCTATCTCTCTTCTAATCAGGTTATGACTTTCTCTCTCGCTCATGGTCCACATGATTAAACTCTTTGACTGTCTGTGCTGCGCTGGGTTAGGGTTAAGGTAAGGGCGAGACATCTCACAGTGCACGTATTGAAAGAGGACAGAGACACAGAACAGAGAGAGAGGATTTGGCCATGGGTGATGTGAACTGCTCTTCCACAGGTGGCAGGTAGAAAACCCTACTTGACTGCCTGTTCAGCAAATCTCGGAATGTCTGTTGCTCTTTCCTTTGTTTCCTGGAAAGTTCTGAACTTCCAGTTTTCAGTTGATGTGCTCCTGCTTCCTTTTGTTTAAATCCCCGTCTCTGAATGACACAGAATTACGCCAGACACCCCCCCCCCACCTGATGCTTTCACCAGCTGAAGCTACTAACATAAATATTAGTCATTGTCAAACTCACAACTCTATGAACAATTATCCAATTTTACATTTTCAAAATTGTAGGCCTATTATCACTGACAAATCTTTCTAATTTGCATTTTCAATACTTTTCTTATTTCATTTTAATATGTATTTTGCTGCATAATTAAATCTCTCTCATCTGATGCAAATGGACATTGTAGATTTTACTGCGTGATCATTGAACAGTGCTATACTAATAAATGTGAAGAATTGTCCTCTTCTTACAATCACCCCACCCCCTTGATTTCCCCTGCTTGGCTTGAACCATATCCCTTAACAATAAAATCAATAAAGCCACCCAGGGAGGATGGATAAGATGGGCACAAACCAGATCAGCCCAGATGAACATCGTAAAGCATTGGACGAGATGCACTGATACTATAAATTCACACATGATGCAATCTTCCACGCCACACAGGTCTGACTATCAACATGTGTAAATCACCAGTAGACATTTTAATTGAGAAATACATTTTAAAATGTCGACATTAATACTCCTGTAACATTGTCAACAATAATACATGAAGGCGCAGCGTCCCTAAATGGAGAGAAATGAACAACTCTAAGACTTCCATCTAGCTGTCGAGCTAGCTCCATGTCCATGAAACAATGAAAACACTACTTTTATATGGCAGGCATTGTCCCGCCAATAATGTGTATTGTTTGCACCCAAGCAGCATTTTTAGCTAACCTGACATGCCAGATGGATGGCTCTGTCACAAGTACATCTGGGGAGTCATTGGCAGTTGATTGGATGAACCATCTGGTTGTTTTGGCATACCTGAACCACGCCTGTATAGCTATAAACACTATGCTGATTGGAAAGTTCAGTTGCTACTCGAACACATTCAAAATGATTCCCAGGCTTTCCAGACTTATTCTCACTGCGAAATTAACCTGAAGTTAGTGAGATCAGGATGGTCTCGCTAGGCTAGATTTTAGCTGCTGCCCAGCTAAATTTATAGGTAGCCTATCCATTAGTCTTATTCGTAGTCTCACAAGGTTTACCTTGAACTGCACTCTCTTTAATTAAAGGGATGGTGTATGCTTACTGGCCAGAGATGGCAGCAGAGTTTAGATTTGTCCCCATAAAACATATAAGCTACACTGCATGGGCTTTGTGTGTGCTTAGTATAGTCCATTATCTCAGTTATATGGTGATTTATTATAGAGTCTGTATGGGGAGAGCGAAACTAAAATAAGAAATTATGGTGGATTTTACATATTACAACTCGTTATTTTACATTATGTAAACTGTGTTTATTATTATTATTATTTTATGAGTCGTGTATTTTGTGTAAAAGTGCACATACAATCCTGGTAGGGAATGTAGTCTGTACTTGATCACGTACACCAGTTTCGTGCTGTGTTAGGTCTGAAGCATCGTCGTGGGGCTATTTCTGTCTACAATCAAAGCTTGCCAGCTGGCACCCTGTGGTGGGATGTTCTGACAGGGAGCTTTTTACAGGCGGTTAAACGGGCTGGCCCACTCTCACGGCTGCCCTCTCTGTCTTGATCGTCAAACAAGCAATTAGTGTAAAAGCTCCAGGGACCTCCTCTCTCCCTCTCTCACCTTGCGACTGTGACATTTAGAGCCAGGTATAATGGTGTTGAACAGAAGCCAATGGCTCCACAACTCTTATGTCTCTGATCTGAATAAATACGTTCTAAATTCTGTGAAAAGTGTCTTCTTGTTCCCGGTATCCCTGCTGTATTCCGAGGTGATGCTGATCCTGATATTATGTCTTACATCTTTTTAGATAGCCGGTTCTGTGTTTTTTCTTAGCTTTTTATTTTATTTTAGGAATTTAGGTGTTTTTCGGTGAAATGCAAAGAATTTTAAACATGCATCTCACAAATGTTTCTGTCTGTGGGAGATAACATTTGATTGTGGTTCAACAGGTTTGTAAATGGTATGGCATGATCCATGACAACAGTCTGGAAGTACTACATCGAAGTATGTCATTTGAGTTATATTTACAAATTATTTACATTTAACATTTACTTAATTGCCTTTAAAATGTTTCAGAATTAAATGAATTTTGCCTGGATTGTTATTAGAAAAAAACATATATTCCTGCTTGTAATTTAAGTAAAACTAACTAAAAGACTAACGGCTGCCATATTAAAACCATACTGTCCCAGGCAAGAAAAGGCAAAGAAGCAGTTTCAGATCTACTCGTGTAACACATAATTGATGTGACATGTAGCTTGAGCAATCTTCCAGCCCTCAGGTTAGGCCAGCGGGCTGGTCACTGAGTGTGTCTGATGGTGACAGACAGGTGGCAGGCATGAAGCTGGGTAATGTTCCTGATTGGTGAGCTGCTTTGTTTTAGGCTGCGTGCTTGGGCTCTTGAACGGCATGGAGTTGAAGGATAAAGGACAAATGAAACGCCATCCTCGGCAACAATATGCATTTCCTGGCACATATAATCCTGTAGTGTCATGTATTTGCATAGATATAATATGGTGCCTACATGGACTGGCTTTCAGAATGCCAGTCCATGTAGATAAGAGGGATGTACATTTCTCACAGTGGCAGTTGACATTGAACTGCTGAACTCTGTAAACATATAGCAAAAATGATTATAGATTACGTTTATACTGTCGACTGTGTGTGTATCATACATATTTAGACAGATATTGTCCCTGGTGACTACAGATATTCTTAATCTTAACTCAAACTTATATTGTCACTGTGCTTTTGTAAAATGTTTTGCTGTTCTTTATTAAACCTAGTCCTAAAGCATCAATTTATGTTTTAATATAATTTACACTTCAATCTAAGAATATATTTTGTTAAATTAGAAACACATATTTAATGTTGCTGGAGCTGCTATACAAACAGTTTTTGAACCAGGCTGTAAACATGTTTAATTTTGCTATAAAATCTGATATTTTAACATGGGAGTCTGTGGGGATTGACTATCTTTTGCAGCCAGCCTCAAGTGGCCATTCGAGGAACTGCAGATTTTGGTACTTGCCAAAAACGATTTCTCAGCACCGGAGGTTCCCGCTTGATTTCAACTCAAAACAACATTTCTTGCTGTGCTGGTTTCTGTCTCACACAAAATAATTCTGGAGGTAAATCAACAAGTGTACCGTATAGACCCTCCATCATCACAAATATTAAAGGATTACATTACATAACAATGATTTAGAGAAAGAGGATGCATACTGTCCTGCAGCTGAGCAGGAATAGTTTAATGGTTTGTTTGTGCTTTCAGCCCTCTGCCCAATTAGGCCCTCACTGTGGATGCAGTCATAAGTATTAAAGAACCACCAGTTCAATGCATTTGTAATAAATCAAATAGACCACAGAAATGGTTTTATAAATTCAATTATGTTTTGGTTAAACATACGGTCAGACCTTTACAAATATTAAAGGATTACATTAAATAATGATTTAGAGCAAGAGGATGCATACTGTCCTGCAGCTGAAATTCTAATTCAAAACTGTTTTTTATTATTTTTTATGTAGTCATGCAGGTGATGTGAGGGCTCGTATATGCAATGTTGTACTTCACAAAACTCCACTGTGATTTAAGAAGCACAGCTCAAAATGGATTGTATGATTTAATCCAGTTCTTTTTGGGGGCTATGGGAGCCAATTTTTAGATGGTAAGACATTTGACAACAGCGTTGAAAATCTCTGGGGCATTTACACTCATGTACTCATATAAGACAGGCAATGCATGTTATGATTGCTAAGCAACACGGTGGCCCAGTGGATAGCACTGTGGCCTCACACAAGAAGGTCCCGGGTTCGAACCCTGGTCGTCTGTGTGGAGTTTGCATGTTCTCCCCTTGTCTGTGTGGGTTTCCTCCGGGTGCTCTGCTTTCCCCCACTATCAAAAAACATGTTAGGGTCATCCTCCAGTCAGTGTCATGTGACACTGGCTCCAATTTGGAGTTTGTCCATGGGCACTGCATAGCAGTTGCCCACTGCTCCCTTGAGGGATGGGTTAAATGCAGAGGATGAATTTTGCAACATGTATGTGACAATAAAAACCTTAGGCTACATGTATTCATTATACACTGTAAACAATTTCCTTTGAAGTAACAGAACACCTACTGTATAGATTATTTTAATTGTTTTGGTCGCAACAGTGCAAGTTCCATGTACTGTAGAATTCAATTTACAAAGTATATTTTCAACTGGTTGTATAGGCAGACATGTACAGCAAACCTTTGTGACCGTCTTTCTTCCTTAATTAGCACTCAGATCGTCTGTGCAGTAGTGTGAGAGCAGGAGCTGTTTTCCAAGCTGGCTAAAATAGACCAGCATGGATCGATTATGATGGTGGTACAATACCAATATAGCAAACCTTGTGTCTCAAAGCCATTTCTCAGCTTGCAGTCAGTCTCTATAGAGAATGTGTCTGGCCTTAGAATCACTGTGTTAGCAGTTTGAGATTTATTGTGCAAGCTGAAATCTTTTACATTTATATTTTATATCCTTCTCTAAAACCATGGGTCTGTTCTTCCTGCTCTCTGATGATCAACTGCTCGTTTTAGCTACAGTATGATGGCTCATAAATATCTAAAACCCTCTCTTCTACTATTCTACTGTTTAAGAGCAGAGTGCATGTGAATAAGTGAAGAAATACATTTAATTTACCTAACTGAAAAAATATGTTAAAATGTTCTTACGCTGTTTTTTAAGGACAGAATCATAGTTAATTTCTTCTGAAGAAGAAATGTAGCATATAGCAGCAGTTTGATTAGTATAATTAGGACATGCATGTAAAATATGCACACATGCATCAGTTTCTTATAAATCTTCTTGGCTACTTTTTTGTTGTTTATCGCTGGGTAATATAGGTTTTCAATATATACGGAATATGTACTGTGTATGGTAAATATTACACCTGTAATATTTAAATGTTTAGTCGAACATATTTCATAGATTTAACTTTTGTTTGGCTGTCCAAAAGAGACAATTGACATGAATGTTTTTTTAATTTAATTTAATTTTCTTCTGTTCCTACAATTTTGGTAGTAGACTGTGTAAAATCGTAATCATTATTTTGGGTTTAAAGATACGCTTTCAGTGTGAATAGCACTTTGGCAAGCCATTTCCCTCTGGGAGGTATAAGTGTAGAGCAGTACTCTGCCAATCAGACACTTTTCTTCTTAAGAAAAATAAGTGAATGAAGCATTAATCTGCAGAGAACCACTGTTTAATTCTGATGGAATATTATACAGTAACACTCATTTTTGTATAGTCATTTCACTCTTCCCCTCAGGCTTAGGTATATCACATATACCTGGTTCATCTATATGGTCAGTTAGGATTATACCAATTAAATGGTCAGGAAAGCAGTGGTTCTCTAATATGGTGTCAAGATGTTGGAGAATTTATTGATTTCCAGTCTTTTACCAGTACAGCTTATATAGCCTTATGACTATTTACTGTATATTAGAGATGTATGTGACCGAATGACCACCGAATGACCTATGCTCCCCTCATGTGAGAACTTACCGAATGACACCTTTGATCTTTCCCTTTTCCTTTACTTTTGACCCCCCCCCCCCCGGCATGTGTCAATTACTGTAGCAATTATCTTCATGTATCCTGATTGATTACCATACCCCTTTGTTGTCATTGTAAACTCCTTGCTTTTCCAAAGATACCCTTCCCCCTTCTGTGACAGTATAAAATCTATTGCTGCCTTAACATAGCGAGAAGCATTTATACATTGCATGCTGTATGTGACTTATCCATGGCCATGCTTATATTAAATATATTCATTTAGACAACAACGACTTCATAATTCATAGCTGAATTATTGTTTTATATCACAAGATACTGCTAGTTGAGAGATGTCTTTTGGTCACACTATTCTAGTTAACTTCCAACACATTATCACATTATCTCTGCTGATGGTCTCTGACACCTTGTGTCAGGTTTGATAAGCAACACAGAAATATGTGGCTGTGACAGGAATGCAGCTTGTCTGAAATCACTCCTGTTTCATAAAGTTTGCAGCATTGTCCATCTTAATGGCAGACAGACATTTAAGAAATGAAGGAGGCTTAGAGTAAATGGGGTTGGAAGCTAAGATTGCCAGGCTGAACACTGGAGATTAAGGTTTGGCACCCAGACATTAACACATACGGACATTATTGACATTCAGAGCAGATCCTATGCTAAATAATTGTCTGCCATTTAGTTTGGCACACTGACAAACATAGCCAGTTCAACTCATAACCTAGCATTTTCCTTCCTTGAGTAAACCTTAGAAAATCCCTGGCAGAAATTATGAAGCCATCATTGAAACCACTGTGATCACAAGCTCACAAATGTGTTAACGGTGGTCCAATCGTTTGCTTGCATGTTGGAAAAATCAGTGTCACATTTCTTGTTCTGATTATAGTTAAACATTGTCCAGTCACTAGCTATAATAACTATTAAGATCCATCCATCTATCCATCCATCCATCCATCGTCATCCGCTTATCCAGAGTCGGGTCGCAGGGGCAGCAGCTTCAGCAGGGGACCCCAAACCTCCCTTTCCCGAGCCAC
>JAODTR010000771.1:0-13428 GCA_025399935.1 Amblyopsis rosae
GTGCTCTGTAAAGGTTAGGTTTTTGTTTTATATTATACTTTTATTTTGTACAGTGTATGATTTTATTTATTTGCATTGCTTTTACTGTACAGGACTTTGTGACCTTTGTCATGAAAATTGCTCTATAAATAAACTTTACTTACTGAAAGGGACAAAAGAACCATTCATCGTATGTGATCGCTAGATAACATTATGACTTGCTCTGATGACAGCAGGTAAGCTACACGGGCAGATTTAACTTAAAGACCATACAAATTGCTTACACACACACTATATTGCCAAATGTATTGGGACACCCCTCCGAATCATTGAATTCAGGTGTTCCAATCACTTCCATGGCCACAGGTGTGTAAAATCAAGCACTTAGGCATGCATACTGCTTTTACAAACATTTGTGAAAGAATGGGTCGCTCTCAGAAACTCACTGAATTCAAGCGTGGTACTGAGGTTTCTTCACTACTAAATATTCCACGGTCAACTGTTAGTGGTATAACAGTGGAAGTGATTGGGAACCACAGAAGCTCAGTCACGAAGTGGTAGGCCACATGAAATCACAAAGCTGGGTCAGTGCATGCTGAGGTGCACAGTGTGCAGAAATCGCCAACTTTCTGCAGTCAATAACTACAGACCTTCGAATTAGCTCAAGAACAGTGCGTAGGTAGCTTCATGGAATAGGTTTCCATGGCCGAGCAGCTGCACCCAAGCTTTACATCAAGTGCAATGCAAAGCGTTGGATTAAGTGGTGTAAAGCACGCTGTCATTGGACACTAGATCAGTGGAGACGTGTTCTCTGGAGTGATGAATCAAGCTTCTTTATCTGGCAAACCGATGGACAAGTCTGGGTTTGGCGGTTGACAGGAGAACGATGGTTGCCTGACTGTTAATACTTAATCGCTGAGGTTTCCACGCAGGTAAATTCAGCACCATGGAGAGCGACATGGCCCCTTAGTTCCAGTGAAAATAACTGTTAATGCTTCAGCATAACAAGACATGTTTGACAATTTCATGCTCGCAAGTGTGTGGAGAAAGTGGTTTTCACAAAGGTGGTGTGGAGGAACTTGACTGGCCTGCACAGAATCCTGACCTCAGCATGACAGAACACCTTTGGGGTGAATTAGAGCAACGACTGTGAGCCAGGCCTTCTTGTCCAACATCTGTGCTTGACCTTACAAATGCGCTTCTAGAAGAATGGTCATATAATTACCATGAACATACTCTTAAATCTTGTGCACAGCCTTTCCAGAAGAGTTTAAGCTGTTATAGCTGCAAAGGGTGGGCCAACTCCATATTAGACTACGGATTAATAGTGGGATGTCATTAACCTTCATGCGCATTTAAAGGCAGACGTCCCATACATTTTGGCTTGTTTTTTTCCCCTTGAGCTATATAATCTTTTTTTTTGGGGCCTCTTACATTCGTACTGTAAACTAGACTTCTATTTATTTTATTTTATGTTTTCTGCCACTAGATGTCACCCTATGAACCAGCTTCTCAGCCAAAACAAGAACACTATTTGCCGCCCACAAATGCCAATATGGTGTAGCCCCAGCACTACATAAACAAAGTTTGGGTGCTCCTATGAACCTGAGGGCTGTATTGCCTGGAGCCTGTTGTTCCTGGTAGGGTCTCACATGGCAAAGTGGTCTCAGGGGAGGAGCCAGATTAAGAATGGTTCAGAAGACCCCCTTGAACAACTTGAAAAGAGAAGGAGTTATACCCTGCCCGGAGGAAGCCCGGGGCCCCTGTCAGGAGCCAGGCCCAGCTGGGTTTGCCACGGAGTCCAGCCAGGCACAGCCCAATAAAGCAACGTGGCGTCCTCCCTCTCCATCCTATGGGCCCACCACTCGTGGAAGGATCCGTGGGGGTCGGGTGCGCTGTTACATGGGTGGCAGTGAAAGTCAGGGGGCTTTACTGACCAGACCCGGGCAGCAGAAGCTGGCTCTGGGGACGTGGAACATCACCTCGCTGTGGGGGAAAGAGCCAGAACTTGCGGAAGATGGAGCGCTACCATTTAGATCTTGTGGGGCTTACTGATACGAACAGACTTGGTTCTGGAACCGTACTCCTAGATAGGGGATGGACTTTATTCTACTCAGGAGTTGCCCAGGGTGTGTGAGGTTCCAGGCGAATGTGGTCACTCACAAGTCTCTGGCTGAGCGGCACTACGTTGGAGTTTAACACAGTAGACGAGAGGGTACCCTGCCTGCGCCTACAGGTTGTGGGGGGAAAAATCTGACTGTTGTCTGTGCATATGCACGGAACAGCAGTTCCGAGTATCCGACCTTCCTGGAGACCCTGAATGGGGTCCTGTATGGGGCTCCAGTAGGGTACTCCATAGTTCTACTGGGAGACTTCAATGTGGGCAATGATGGAGATAACTGGAGAGGAGTGATTGCGAGGAATGCCTCCCTGATCTAAACCCGAGCGGGCGTTTGTTGTTAGACTTCTGTCATGGATTGTCTATAACAAACAACATGTTCGAACATAAGGATGCTCATGAGTGTACGTGGTACCACAGAACCCTAGGCCGAAGGTCGATCGATTTTGTGATCGTATCATCTGACCTGAGGCCACATGTTTTTGACACTCGGGTGAAGAGAGGGGCAGAGCTGTAAACTGATAACCATCTGGTGGTGAGCTGGGTCATGGGGTGGGAGAAGACTCTGGACAGACCTGGTAAGCCCAAACGAGTAGTGCGGGTGAACTGGGAACGTCTGGAGGAGGCCCCTGTCCATGAGATCTTCAACTCACACCTCCGGCGGAGCTTCTCTGGCATCTCTGTGGAGGTTGGGGACATTGAACCTGAGTGGGCAATAGCTTCCATTGCTGAAGCTGTGGCGGAGAGCTGTGGTCTCAAGGTCATGGGTGCCTCTAGGGGCGGTAACCCTCGAACATCGTGGTGGACACGGGTGGTCAGGGAAGCCGTCCGACTGAAGAAGGAGGCCTTTTGGAATATGTTGTCCCTGAAGTCTCCGGAGGCGGTTGCAAGGTACCGACTGGCCGAAAGGGCTGCAGCATCTCACGTAGCAGAAGCAGAATCGGGTGTGGGAGGAGTTTGGAGAAGCCATGGAGAAAGACATTCAGTCAGTACCTAAGTGTTTCTGGAAAACCGCCCGCCACCTCAGGAAGGGGAAGCGGGGAACCATTCAAGCTGTGTACAGTAAGGATGGGACACTGTTGACCTCAACTGAGGAGGTAATTGGGCGGTGGAAGGAACACTTTGAGGAACTCCTGAATCCGACTGACACACTCTATGGTAGAGACAGAGCTGGAGGCTGATTGGGGATCATCATCAATTTTCCTGGGAAAGGTCACTGAGGTAGTCAAACAACTCAACAATGGAAAAGCCCCGGGGACTGATGAGATCCGTCCAGGAATGCTAAAAGCTTTGGATGTCGATGGGATGTCTTGGATGACACGCCTCTTCAACATCGCATGGAAGTCGGGGACAGTGCCAAAAGAGTGAAAGACAAGGGTGGTGGTTCCCCTCTTTAAAAATGAGGACCAGAGAGTGTGTGCAAACTACAGGGGTATCACACTACTCAGCCTCCCTGGTAAAGTCTACTCTAAGGTGCTCTAATAATCGGAGCAGCAGAGAGGAGGTTTCGGCCGATTGTCGAACCTCAGATTGAAGAACAAAAATGTGGATTCCGTCCTGGTTGTGGAATAACAGATCAGCTCTTTGCTGTCGCAAGGATCCTGGAGGGGGCCTGGGAGCATGCCTTTCTGTCCTACATGTATGACCGGGTTCCCCGGGAGATACTGTGGGAGGTGCTGCAGGAGGGACACGTGGGAAAATGTGTTATGGTCTGATGAAACAAGGTTAAACGTTTTGGCCATAATTCCAAAAGGTTTGGCGCAAAAACAACAGTGCACATCACCTGAAGAACACCAAACCCACAGTGAACCATGGTGATCGCAACATCATGCTTTGGGGCTGTTGTTATTCCACTGGAAGTGGGACCTTAGTAAGGATGAAGGGAATTGTGTACAGTTACAAATACCAGGCAATTTTGGCACAAAATCTTCAGGCGTCCGCTAGGAAGCTGAAGATGAAGAGGAAGTTCACCTTTCAGCACGACAACGACAACGACCCAAAGTACACATCCAAATCCACAAAAGATCTTCTTCACCAGAAGAAGATTAACAATTTGGAATGGCCCAGCCAGAGCCCAGACCTGAATCCAATTGAACATCTGTGGGGTTATCTGAAGAGGGCTGTGCACATGCGATGCCCTTGCAATCTGACAGATTTGGAGCGCTTTTGCAAAGAAGAGTGTTCAAATATTGCCACGTCAAGATGTGCCATGTTAATAGACTCCTACCCAAAAAGCATGTGTGCACACTTATGCAACCAGGTTATTGTAAGGTTTTAATTTCCCCCCTCAAATATTTCAGTTTTTTTTATGTATTGATTTGTTCACATTATAGGTCACATTAAAGGCGGAAAATGTTCTGACATGATTTATCTTTGTCTCATCCTTTAACATCATAGGCTTTTCTTTTTTTTTTTTTTTCCAATGGGCTGTAGCCTATGTGTGTTATAATTAGCTTACCTAAACGTAGACAATTGTTCCAATTAGTGGGCTACAGCAGTGACCAACCTGCATGATGGCATGCAGAGGAAGCAAGACACCCAGGAGGTTTTAGAAATACTACAGAACTTGGATAAGTCTGTGTTGGGTTCAGAAGCTGAATTTGACAGTGACCAAACGAACACAGAACTGATGCGGAGCTGAAGCGCAAGCGTTTTCAGATGTTTTCTCCGCCATGCTTTACACACTGCTCACGGACTACCCGCATATTTAATTTGCTCCACCCCACTGCACTCTATGAAATGTGCTCATGATATACTGTATGTTGTACTGCATTGATCATGCAGTTACGTATAAATCATTAAATGGTAAATAGTAAATGGAATGCATTTATACAGCGCTTTTCCAACCTTCCGGCCACTCAAAGCACTTTACAGTATAGCCTCACATTCACACACACATTCATACACCGATGGTGTTCAGGGACACCTCGACACTTAGGGGTTTAGTGGTGTTGAGAGTTATATTAACATAATATGAAAACAAATTAGGAAATTCAAGGAATATGGAGTAGGGGGATGGGGCTAAGACGCAAGCAAAAAGCTTTATTTTAAAATATAATTTGTAGTATTGTTTCTGTCTACTGTATTATGCATTTACATTGCACTATAAAAATGTGAGCTGTGTCCGCTTCACGTGCAGTGTGCAACCAATCATTGATTAACATTGAAGCATCAGGCTGCAACGGGCTTTACAGAGATGACGAGTCCTTTACAAAGATGACGAGTCCTACTAACAGAGTTGACAAGTCCTACACACATCATGCAAAAGTAAACCAGCCATTTTAATTCCTGTCAGTATAAGGGACATGTTGAAACACCTCAGAGACTACTGTATGTGAAAACCACATGAATGCCAAGGCCAACCCCTGACATCGTAAAGCATAGAGACAGAGGGTTAATTGCTTGACATGTATAGATGTTTATTAACTCTTCAGAACATGTTTTAGTGGTTCTAGTGTTGCCCATGATAGCATTTCATCCTTTACATGAAAGTTTGCTTCAGATCCCACCTTCAGAAAGAAACAAAAACAGTCTTCTCTCTCTCTCTCTCTCTCTCTCTATATATATATATATATATATATATATATATGTATTATATATTATTAATTTAGAGTTTTTATTTTTAAAATCATGAATGATGAACTTCTCAAACACTCCAGCTAAGCCATCCAGTTAGCTTCCATATGGATTTGTGTGTAATCAACAGGGGGAATGCTGTTAGTCAGGCCATACTGTAGCGCAAAGTGATCAATCGCATCATAAACAGCTACATGAGCATTGCACACAGAGCCAGGGGATGTAAAGCCGGTGCATGCAGGCCACCAGAACTGTTTATTTCTCACAATCTACATGCAAGTGACTCAGAAGTCTCTTTGTATGCGCATGCATGTGCATACAAATATATATGCTGTGGTCATATGGAACATACAGATTAACATAGAGTATACAGTATGCATATGTACAATTCCAAATGTGCTCTCACTCGGGTGTGTGTGTGCATAAAATAAGTATTCCTTTAAAGAGTGGACTCTATTGATTACTTTCTTTGCCAGAACTAATGCAAAGTATATGTAAAAGTTGTATGTGTAACTGGCATGTGACTTTTAGCCGCAGTGGGCGAGGAGAAGGAGGCACTAGATACAGTATATGGAAAAGAAGTTTCCACCAATTATCTTCCTGACAGAAGCAGGACGCCACCTCTTAGCGAGACACCAAGAGGTCACGGCACGCTGCCCTGGAGGGGCAATTAGACAATGGATAAACACTGGATGGCGTGTGTGTGTGTGTGTGTGTGTGTGTGTGTTAGTTAAAGATAGTTGGAAAAAGTAACAAATTATATTTTGTGCCTACTGTATGTTATCTGCATTGCAATGTCTATAAACTCACTAGTACTTATATGTTTTGTGTTTTAAGTGCTAAGCCAGTTAACTAAACTGGCTTTTCCATTCTACAATGTTTGATTCTATTTAGTTGTCTTGAAATAGAGTGTTGAAAATGTAATTAGCATGAGGACATGTGAGCAGGTCAACTCTAATATATGTATTATGTAAACACGGTTAAGTATTATGGAGATGCTGAACACTATCTCTGTGTATCAACATGACATAAAGGTCACAACAGCAATGCCCTGTAGCAGTAATTATCAAAACACAAAGAGAGAGAGAGAGAGAGAGGGGAGGGATTCACTGTCTTCAAAACGTGTGCTTGAAAGCTGTCGCTACAACCGTAATGGCTTTTTTCCCTTGCCACTGAAAGAATAAAGTGTCATTGATGGCCACTCATGCTGTTTAAAATTTACAAACAGACATTCATAAAAATATTTTAGTTGAGACCTAATAATCTGTCTACCAGTTATCCAGATTACTTCCTTCTAATCTCCAATCAAAATATACGAACGCTATTTTAATGATCTAAGTGCATGATCAAAACCACAAGGCACAAACTGCATTTAGTTATGACCAAATCCACTTTTGCTATAGTGTAAAGGCGGATACAATTATCTCTGCACCAGGTGCATGTTTCAAAGAGGTTGTACTTCATTCTTCATATATTTCATTGAATTCCCTAAAATATAATAATAATAATGTGCTTCTGCGTCCCTGTGTGTGTAACAAGCAGATGGTGTGCACCTGCCATGTTCATAACGCGGCATTAAAATAACGGTGAAATACTGATTGACATTGACTTCAGACAAGGTTTTTGTGGTAACTGGTTCGTGTTGGACCCTGTCACGTTGGTAAAGCGATTTACCGTGAGTTCAAATGCGGTTTTAATGATAATATTTGGAACGGTAATACTAACCGTCTGGAATATACCATGGTTTCTCGAGAAACGAGTAACCGTTACACGATACATCCATGCAAGAGAAATAAAAGTGGGTAGGAGGTCTGACACAGATCGAACCAGTAGACAGAGCTTGTTTTCTAATATCTGGCATTTGTCCCATTGTTTTAAAGAAAGCAGTGATGCCTGGCATCACGTGGCAGTGTTTAATGCCAGTCAAAGTGCACACACGTGGGTTATTGTAACCTGTCTGTCACAGACTTCCCTAGCTATGCCACGCCCCAACTGAAAATCACAGTTTATGGGAGGGAAGAATCTAGCACCGGTCATTTTCCCATACTCATTAAATGTGTGTATCAGGATATGTGTTGTCAGGCAGAATGTAGACAATTTAAAATATAAGAAGGCAAGCCATCAATACCTTTTTGTTAAATTAAATTTAAGGATGGACAAAAGTGTATGAACAAGTTAAATGCATATTCAATTACCTTAATTTAGTACTTTTGTTGTTTGGATAGGCTACTAGGCCTACTAATGTTATATTTGATAATTATACATGGTGAAGGACTAACCTGTACCCTGCATAGTCTGTGTGATATACTGAATCAACAGAGCAATGTATAGAGATGGTATAAGATAAGGGGAATAATAGAATGTAAATTATTTCTGTTTAATAGACATTACGTCAAGATGTTTGACTACCTCAGCATAACATGTTCCACATTGTCCCTCACAAACATACTACTGTATTTGTCCCACATTTGGTTTGTTGGGATCTGGTCACCCTATGACCCACTAATTACATGCAGATTAGAACTACTTCACTCAGCTGATGGCTACTAAGGCCAAACTCAGTGCTGGGAAATACACAAGTGCTAGCAACTAATTCTACACAGAATATTAGAATAATTTACAGAATAGGTCTGACACAGCTTGAACCAGTAGACAGATAACACATGTTGCAGAAGCAAGCACCCAACTCCCTCAGCTGGTGACACCAAGTGCTCATTGGCTTTCCCTCCCCAACATTTATCTCTATTAATGCTCATTGCTATTAGTTTTTATACCACTTTCTCGATTAAAGCTGTATTTTTGCCAGGTTTAATAACCTTTGCCTCCATGTTTTGATGCGTACAACCCGGGGTTACCACACCACACTCAAAGACCACATAGACCACTTTGCCTCTGATGTGGTCTCATACAATACCTACTAATACTCTGGAAACCCGTCACCAAGCCGGAGTACTTTAAAGTCAGTCCACATTTTTGAACTTTTGCCACAATATTCCAAACTAAGGATACTTGATTATGCAATGTCTTGCTGGCGCTCTGTGTCTCTGGCTACAGGATGTGGATTGATGGCTGAGCAGAGGGGAAAAGCTGCGTTACTCAATGTAGAAGTTAATTTAAAAGTTGCCAGTCAACAGCCAACATTAGCTGTCCTAAACAAAGAGACTGATTTGTGTTTGTGTGCGTGCGTGCGTGTGTGTATGTATGTGTGAATGTATATTTGTGTGTACAAACACACACACACACACATACACATACAGACATGCATACCTGAAGTACTGTACAGCAGAGGTCTTCAACAGTGGGTCGGGGACCCCTAGGGGGTCCTCAGAGGTACTGCAGGGGTCCTCCAAATTATTTGACTCCAAACTTATTTTCTTCCAAACGTTAAAAGGTCAGAAAATATACATTAACATAAATACAACTTGTGCTATACATATATAACTGTCAATAATTACTCTAATGTCTTAGTTTGTGGCCTGCTTTTATTCATGGACTATAGGCCACGCTACACATTATTGTTGGCCAGGCAACTAAATATTGTATACCATATGTGATAGGGAGTCCCTGTGGCATGTGTCTATCAGCCAAGGGGTCCTTGGTCTGAAACATTTTGAATACCTCTGCTGTACAGTATAGAGACCAACACACACTAAACATGCACACTCATTTTGTTGTTGTTTGCAAGTGTAATGTAAATGTATTCAGACACAAGTACACATACACAAGTATGCACAAACATGTGAAAGATACCATACACACACACGCAAAAAAAATCACACATGGCGTGCGTGTGTGTGCAGTATGAGTACTGTATGTGTGTGAGTGAGGCAGTAATTACTGCATCTTCAATCAAGCTGTTAGCATGCTGCGGCTGTTGGCCTTATCTCACTAAAACAACAGCTCCACACACCAAACAGCCAATCAGCAGGCAGGAAACCTCAAACAGGAAGCTGGACACACTTAAATGCCTCAACTACATGGACAAACTGAACAAGTTCAGTGTTAGCAAAGCGAGTAAACATAACTCAGTGTATTGTATGAACTGCACTGTCCTATGTCTATACGTTTACAATACATACTGTACATGCATGTGCTAATTTCCTACCTCTTATTTCCCTATAAGCAGCCCTGGCATCCTCGTTACTTAAATAAGTGGAGATAACGATGGAGATAACGATCAGTAATTGTTATTTCTTTCCCCCGCAGGCTGGTATGCAAATGAGCCAGGCACAAGCTAATGGGGTCAAGACAATAGCAGTAAACACCGCACAAATATATGCACTACCAAGCAACATGTTTAAATCATCAATAAGTAAACATTAGCAGAGCAGTACTGTAACATGACAGACATATTAATAATGCATCCACAGACCGAGATATATAGATATATAGATAGATATATAGATAGATAGATAGTGTTTAAATGCACACATTATCATGATTAATTAATTAATATCCAGGCTCATATACTGTATGCCACGGTGACAAATAGATTGTTTTACCCTGCCCTATTAAATGTAAATGCACTGCATTTGTTTAGCGCTTGCAAGGCACCACCTGACCAGCGGGAGCAGTTAGGGTTAGCCTATGTGTCTTTCTCAGGCACACCTCAACACTTGGTGAGGAGTTATTCTCAATCACCTATTGCCCTGCTCTAACTACTGTAGGCCCGCTGTGCCACTGATGCCAATATAAGATAGATTCTAACAATTCCCAATATTTAATAAATCAATTACCAATATTAAATATTTAATCTCTCCACCTTCTGTATTTTCTAAAATGTATATTTGTGGATAATAAAGGTTAGATGATTCAACTGACGCTATACTGTTTTAATGTAAGGTAAACAGACTACTGTAGACTAGGTGCAGCTGTTTCTACTGCTGAACATCTCAGCCACAGTAAGACTGGCATCCACACTGTTTGTGAGTGTGCATGTGCGGATTTGTGTGTGCGTGTGATTTATTTCCTGTTTAATCGGCTTTGGCAGAGCGAACCGAGCTCACACTCAGTGTCAAGGTGTATTTATGGTGTGTGTGTGTGTGTGTGTGTGTGTGTGTGTGTGTGTGCGCGTGCCCGCGCGCGTGCGATAGAGAGAGTATTTATAGCTAGAGTCCAATCTGTGTTCTCTCCGGCTGCATTGAGAAGATAGCGGCTCCAAACACAGCACAGGCTATGCCCATATATTACATACTCACGCACAAACAAATGTGTGTGCAAGTGCGAGAAAACACAAGCATACACACAAGCACACAATGGGTCCAAACTGTGTTTTATAACACAAAAATAGGTACTGTACATTTTGATACAAGCTCAAATAACATATTTCTAATAAAATAATGTAATACAAATGTCTTCATTATAGTCTGTTATCTGTTTATGGAACATTGTGTTGTTTGTATTTGTATTTACCAGACGCGTGGACCCTAGTCACATGAATTTGACTCGAGTCACAAAAATTATGACTTTAGACTCGACTTGATCAAATTAGAAAATACTTGTGACTCGTGACTTCACTTGGACTTGAGCCTTCTGACTCAAACTGACTTGAGCCCAAGCTAAAATATAAAAATTAAGATATACGCGGAGAATGATATCCAATCAGATCGCCTGGTTTCCCTGGTGTCCCACAAACAGCGGTTGTCTGTATGGCTGTCTGCGCTTGTTGGCTACTTTCACATATCCCAAATTAATAACGGTTAAAAACAAAACACAATGATCGTGATTTGTCCACACTGTATTGATTGGAGCATCCAGGTCACAGCAGCTGAATTCAATGGTTGCTATTCTCACAGCAGCCGCATCAGAAGAATGCAGGCACCAGGACACTAAAATGTTAAATTGATTGTGCGCTACGGTACCGATTAGAAAATTGTCATCATTAGATGCGCTTCCAAAAAAATATTTTAATCAATTTTGGAATACACACAAAATATGGAAAAAAGTGAAGCGCTGTGAAAACTTTCCGGATGCACTGTGTTTCAAGAACAGCAAAAAACCTGTGAGCGGTAATTTTTACAAAATCAACCTTCATGTCTTCCATAACATCTATGCTAATGTGTTCTACTATATGCAGCAAGGCCTAACACTATTTAGCCAAAGGCAGTGCACTACACTCATACTGTAGATACAGTTGCCACACAGGCTTAGCTTTATTGTGTGGGGTCTGACGTTTGTTTCCCCCTCTATTCTCTTGCCTTCCTAACGTTCACTCCCTCCCCTCTCGCTCTTGCCATGTCGATTTCAATCCCTGAGTGACGCCCCCTGCGCCTTGTTGAATGACCATCACAAATCAAAGGGAATTTACAATCACAGAGAACCTGGCTGTGTGTGTGTGACATTCATTCCTGATTAGCAGACTAACCACAAGGTGTTGTCAGCGCTGTGCACTGCTTGTTAGGGCTGATGCACTCTCCTCATTAGCTGTCCTCACATTAGTGTGTGGGTGTGTGTGTGCGTGCGTGTGTAAAGTTGACTGCCTATTTTAGTGTGAAGCCTGTGAGGCCTCTAATAACATGCACACTGTCGCCGTGGTACTGCTGCTAGACAGAGGGGTGTGTGTGCGTGTGTGTTACGACAGTGTTTCACACAATCTGTCAATCTGTCTTCCTGTCAATCATTTATTAATTGTCCTTTCATTTTTGCATTTGGGAGCTGCCTTGTTCCGCTTCCTCTTTCCCTCTTTTACTGTTGACATTATGCTAATGCCAGCGGTCTTCATACACAGAGTACACTCATCTCTTCTTCTGCTGTCTTGATAATCTCCCACCTTCCTGATCTCGCTTTCTATTCTTTTGCTCCATTGCGGCGGGTTTCCCTGTCAGCGCTTCTCTTCCTTTCCTTCCCTCTCTCTCTCTCTCTCTCTCTCTCTCTCTTCAGGGATTACTTTTGTCAGATATTCCTCTGCTTTCCATGATGTTGCACTCTTCCTCATGAAAACACTATATGTGAGTCTTGTGTGAGCCTATGTGTGTGCGAGTCAGTTCAACGATGGCCTACTACTGAGAGGAGAAGTGTCTTCTACTGTATCCTAAAGCAGCTCACCTGAGAAACATTTGTTACTGGCGCTGCTATGCTGCTTATTACCATGTCTTACCAGTGTGCTCTCTCAGTAATTAAACTGTATTT
This sequence comes from Amblyopsis rosae, assembly GCA_025399935.1. NCBI lineage: Eukaryota > Metazoa > Chordata > Actinopteri > Percopsiformes > Amblyopsidae > Amblyopsis > Amblyopsis rosae. The sequence goes on from JAODTR010000771.1 coordinate 12,803, forward strand.
TCTGGCCAGAAGGAGCATACTTGAGATAAATATTTAGCTTTTAAACTGTTTCTTTATCTCAAAATATGGTATCATGCAGCATGGGTTTGCAGTACTGAAGAACTTCTTCTATTGTCTTCCATTGTTCCTAGGCATACGTCTACGTGTATTTTGTAGGTTATGTGTTCTTTAAGTGTATTGTGCCAAATCTATGTTTATTTTACAGTTATATATTAACATGACATATTTTTTATGATTCTTTTATGTATCAAGCGCATGGACTTATTTCGATTTGAGACAGCAGAGAGTATCACACTGCGGTTTTCATCTCAAAAGTAATCTGACAGCTAAAAATTAGTATCAAAAAAGATATTAATTACTATAATTTGATATAAAAATTTTAAAATTATTCAAATTTTTTTTTCGCTTTAATAAGTCCGACACATATCATTTAATGCGTAATAATGCGTAGGTTAAAATGCAGTGATTTATTTTAGTGGTATTGTAAAATATAAAAAGATATCTATAAAAATGTGAATTAAACATTTTTAGCTAAAAACAATTTTTTTCTTTCGCTTTAATATGTTCGAGTCGCATATCATTTTATGCGAAATAGTGCGCTGGTTAAAATGGTGTGATTTATTTTA
>JAODTR010000782.1:0-13428 GCA_025399935.1 Amblyopsis rosae
CCTTTGTTCAAATGTTTTTAACTGTAAAGCATGTTGAGTTGCACATTGTGTATGAAAGGTGCTATACAAATAAAGTTGATTATTATTATTATTATTATTACCAAGTGTCCCTATTCAGAGTGCATGCCTATCAAACTGGTTGCATAAAAACACACCAACTATACATGTACGTACCGCACCATAGAAACAGCAGCATTCGCAAGACTATCAGGTTAAGAATGGTTTGACTCCAATGTATGAAAAGCAGTCCACACTGAAGCAGACGTCAATGTTACATGAAACCCATTTCATGCCCCTTGGCTTCTTGTGGAGTGGAATCTGATTAGAATTCCAATTATGAATTTCTGGACACCTTCCAGTGCTGAACTTGGCCCAAACTGAAGATGGCTTTAAGCCTCTGCTACATTTAGCTAATAGCACTCGTTACACAAGGCCCGTGTCCAGGTTCTAACAGAAACACAAGAGAATAGAGATACACAGCACTAATAGAACGAACGGTACAAAGTGGCCACGAGAAACCCTCATGTTGACGGCACGTCACCGGGGGTGCGGGGAACAGCTGTTGATCAGGGTGAAACGGGTTACAGGTTACACTGGTCATTGGCTGGTCAGGCAGTCAGGCTATATATAAGCTGGAATGGCCTGGCTTTGCATGGAACCTGGCCAGTAACCGTCCACATCGCAGAGAGCACCGAGAGGCTAAGTATAACATCGTGAGAACTTGGAGTTTAACGGCATACAATAAGCAATCTTGAGAGAGGGGAGACAGAATAAAGTGTCGACATCACTGTATATGTGAACATACTGTCAGTCACAATGGAGTTCACTACCGAAGTGTGAACAGATACCGTTGTACGTTATTTCTATGCTTCTGCGCGTACTTACAGCCCTCGTATATATCTGTGGGGATGTGTACAGCTGTGGTGTTGTAGGAAACCAGCCGCTTGAAGTCCGGGTCTTCCTGGAAATCATCCGGAACGTACCGGTTTTTCTTCTCCGTCTGATTGAGCTGTAAAAAGGCATTTCAATGTATTTTATCGGCATGGCATTCATGAGATTTGGTGTGAATAGTATGCTCTGTTAAGTCCCAGACACATTGGAAGAGATTAGCAGCACCGATGTAGAAACAAGAAGCCATGGAGCGTCAATGTAATTCTGCGACTAATTCTCAACTTGAAGTGACGCTATTGAGGTGACTACCAATAGAAGTATATCGTTGATTGACAAACGAGAAACAGTTCTGGTTGAAAACATACCAAATAAATACTTCAGCCTGAAACATCCACTAGCAACCAGCTTTCAGCAAAGCAATGGTTCACGAGCGAATCACGTTCACATGTGTCTGGGGTTTTACTATGGAAAACAATGCAGATGGAGAGAGAGTCGGTGGGTAGAGGATAAAGATAGAGGGCAGGGAAAATGGATTGAATTTGATTTTTTCTGGCAGTGAAACTTAAACCCGGTCCTCCACAGGGAGGGATGGAGGGAGGAGAGAAACTGTCAATCAAATGAGTGACATTAGTTTGCTGCGAGTGTGTGGTTGGGTACCATTGAGACGGGGGGTGGGGGGGGGGCGAATTAGAAGCTGATCCCTGTTTATCAGAGCAGACAGATGACTTCAGAGGACAGAGGCTCCATTCAATATCTCACGCAAACACAGTATGTGCCTAGACACGCATGCACACGCACACACTTGCACAGGCACGCACACACGTACGCACACGCACGCACGTAAGCCTTCCAGTGTCTTTTCTGGGTTCTGAAGCAGATCCAAACCCTGGGGCTGAGCTAAAAGGATATTTGGGATTCTCCCAGGATATCAAGATACTTTACTTCTGGGTTTGGTTGCTATGGTTATAAAGACCGTGTGGTGTGAAAGGGGGATTTAGTAAAACATGGATATCACAAACTGATGGAAAATACAGTAATGAAAAAAAAGAAGAAATAACTTAAAGTGTACTTACACTATATTTGGCATTGTAGTAAATTATTTCATCATCCTGCAAGGAGCAGAGAGAAAGAAAACAATAATAACCCTCTACATGTTTCCATAGAAACAGCACAATAACATAAATGGGGAATCAGTTGGCTATAACTCTGCAATCATACAATATATAATGGCTAAATTGTGTTTCTACAATTGAGTTGAGTAAAATGTCACAAAAAAATATACTTCACCTTTAAACCATATTTATGGTTTAAAGGCGAAGTATGGACTGCATTTATATAGCTCTTTCATATTATTTGCATCACATTCACTCATTCACGCACTGATGGTGATGTCAGCAATGCGAGGAGACACCTCACTACCGGAAGCAGTTAGGGTTGGGTGTCTTTCTCAAGAGCTTGACACTCGGTGAGGAGTTAGCGGGGTTCAAACTAGCGAGTTCTTGATCACTAGCCGCCCTTAACCGTAACATTTGTGTTTGCTTTCAATGCTGTCAAAGGCGGTGTTGTGTTTTGCTCTCAAGCTGCTCTTCCTGTCAGGGTACAAGCTAGCAGGGAGCTAATGAGCTATGTTGGCAACTGACATATGGCTGCCTTGGGCCCATTGAGCTGCTTCACCGGCTAGCACCACCTGCCTACCACCTCCAATGCAACTCAAAGGGCCCACGGCAGCTACCGCTAGCATTCCCAGTCAATGGACCACAATGAGTCATTAAGAAATGTGAACGATGACGAACATTTGAGATGTGTGCCGCACGCAAAACATACGTGCACAGAAACAGGTGTTTCGTGCACGAGTGCAAAAATAAGTTGATATGAACAGACTATTCTAGAGCATTCTCTGTCAGGTCACATGGCAGTAAAGCAGAAGATGTACACCATAACCAGTGTAACACTGTCACACCTCAGGCAAGGCTTGTGTGTGACAAGAGCAAGTGTGTTACCCAGTAGCCTGTGTGATGGGATTTTATCAAAGTGTGATTTTGGGTTTTCCACAAGTTGTCGATGGTCATGTGTGACTTCTGTGTATGGTCGTGGAGGCAGCATGCGGGTATACTTACTCTGCTCTGATATGAGAAGCACGCATCCTATTGGCTAAATGATGTACAGTGTGTACATCAATTCAGTTGCCATTATTATGCAACAATGAAAAGTGCTCCTGCATGTGGTTCTATATCAGCTGTTGCTCGCTAAGCGTGTTAGGTCAGCAGGGAATGGAGCCCAGTAGTATTGGCCCAGCAACCAAAAGTGACACAGAGCAGTCACTGGGGATGGCCCACGGAACATGTACAGTAGCATCTCACTAACACATGCAAAGTGACACGCGGCCGAGCTTTGAATTGTGCACTGGCTCATCACATACTAGCCTATAGCTCTTGTCAGGTGTCAAGACGTTTGCAGTGCAGAGAAAAATTGTTCAGACAAAAACAAAAGTCTCAGTTGGGCTGGAGCAGCCTGTGGCTGTTTTCAGCCGATAATACGAGCATGAAAGTCTAAAACAGAGACGTTTTTTTTGGTAGTGTGAGGACGAGAAGGTTTACGTGAGGCTACACTGAAAGCTTGATGTCAGCCTGCAGGCAGAGATCACAGTCATAAGTCACACTACAGCTGTGGCAAATGTGCTGTGGAGTTCTGTTTCTGACACAGACAGGGCTAACACCGGACTTAGAGCCATAGGATTCTCCCTGTCTACACAAGCCATAGCATCTGGAGCATCGGGTTGGAAATGTGGGCTGGGAATTTGCATCTCCCGGTTTCCTGAAACCATTGCTAACTCTAACTAACTAATGTCATCAAATTACTGTAAGGCGAGCGTGATATTTGATAAGCATTTGGCCACTGTTGTTCAATGACAGTTAAGTTGTGAGAGCATGCAAACAACAACCCATTCAGAATGCGACTTGACTGCAAGCATGGGTGTGTCACATTGTGACACAAAGACATCCGTGTATCAACCCGAGCAAAGCAAAGATGAAATTGCGGATATATAATTGGATCCAGTATTCCTGAAACCACGTTCAAATTTCCAAGAAAAGTAATTACTGTTCCTAGCCAAGCATCTCAGGCCAACCAAATATCACTACAGCTGAATGATGAAGCAGATTAATCTATCTAGAAAAATGTATTCCTTAAATCTCCTAAACAGATCAGCAAAGCTTACAGTAATTTAAATATTTATCTAATATAGTTATCCAACCAGAGTATACAATAGAATGTGTAATTTGTAATGGATACATACTTTTGATATTTTATTTTGTTGTGGAAAGGTTGTGAAATGTGATGTGCTATTGGTCGTCTCTGTGTTGGAAATTGTAAAATGAATATACAGTATTTGTAATTGCATTTAAAGTTATTATATACTGGCTTGTGGTCACACACATTTTACTGTTACATGTATACTGTTAATAATTGTTTGCATTTTATGTAAGCACACAATATTAGTATTACAGTATACCGTATTTGCTTTAGTTACCTATACTCACCTCATAATCTTCCCTCCACTTGTGCTCCATCTGAAATTTCTCTGCCTCTGTAGCCAGACGCTGAGATAGATAGATAGATAGATAGATAGATAGATAGATAGATAGATAGATAGATAGAGAGAGATAGAGAGAGATAGAGTGAGAGAGGTAGATAGATAGATAGATAGATAGATAGAGAGAGAGAGAGAGAGAGAGAGAGAGATATTAATAAAAGCAACATTGTTGACTGAGCCATGTCCTATCTTAAAACACCTAACCCAAACTCTGTTCCCGGACATCAATATCGGCAGACATCAGCTAGATCATCCAGTGCCGATTAAGCCTAGAGAAATAGGCCAATATTTCTGGGGTTCTGGTGTAGCCAGTGGTTATACAGTATGGTATATAGAGATTACTAAGAGTTTCAAGCCAGGGCCTTGTGAGACTGAATCACTTCGCTCTCTGTAACACCTGACCTTGCAGTACATCTGCTTTGGTATAAATACTGAGAGAGCTCACATTAGATCCCCATGTTCACCTGTGACATCTATCACATCACATTGTCTTGTTCACGATATCCATATCCATTTAACAACAGGATATGTTGTTAAATGCAGCACCAGATGTGTTCACCATATGTGCACGACGTGTAGAAAGGGAGCAGAACATCTGGAAAAAGGGTCCAGTCCTAATCTGCTCATATGCCACCTTTAACAAACACACACACGCACACGCGCACACACACACACACACACACACACACACACACACACACGCACCCACAAACAAGGCAGGGTTAGTGTAAAACCTTTTAGGGAAATACCTCTCCTAATTCTGCTTAAGGCCTGCAGATACGAGCTGGGGAGAGCTCTGACACTAAGTTATGCTAATATTAGACCTCTCAAACGCTCACACTCTTGTCCCAGATATTTTCTTAATGATTAGGTTAATGGGGGCCTAGGTTTTTAGTCCCCTACCTCGTCCAAAACACAGCACTTAATTTCCCCTGGGAAATATCTAATTCATACCTCTTGCGCGTACAGCTCTAAGGGTTTCAAGTCGCACAGAAAAATACATTTGGTGGGGCCCAAATGAGAAAATTAATTTAAGAAATTAGTGGAGGTGTAAAAAAAAAAAACATCTATTATAGAAGATGTATCCAGTCATAAGAATTGAAAAAAGTACAGGAAAATAGGATAGCGAATTCACATTCTGGGTTATTAAAAAGGCAAAATTACCTGGCAGTGCCACTATGAAGAATTACATCATATCATATTAGCACATCATTATTACTGTTATATTTTCAGATCATAAATAATTGAAAGACATAAAAACACCTAAAGTGGTTTAAAGAGCTCTCGGAGAGATAATGTGCTAATATAGTACTTTATTTTAATCAAACCAGTCAAATTAACACAGAAACTGAAACTGAGGCCAACAAAATTATGCTATATCTAATGAATAAAAGTAGAAACTCCATGGGGCAGTAGTGGCTGACAATTGCAATATTTGTTCCTCAAATGTATAGGGATGCTCATGCTGCTAATAGGTTTTGACCCACTAACATAATTAGCTTGCATCTTCCCCAGAGCTTTTCATGGGTGCAAAGAGGACACCATCACAGCTGTTGCTAATTGATGGGGCATAGAGTCTGTTATGCTGATATAGACAGGGATTGTTATTTCGCTTGCGTAGGAACACATTGTCTGGTTTACTGATATATCAGTGGTGAAGCATCAAATAAGGATACATATAGTAAAAGTGGGAAGGCTCAAGAATACTTTATTTTCTTTTTGAACACTTTAAACATACATTCCATGACATCAATGCCGAGCCTCTTCCATTATGTGCTGACCTGCACTGACCCTTTCTGCCTAATGAAGCAGCACTGAAGTACTCACTTCACAATAAAAGCCTCCGGGCCTTTGAGTTCAGTGAGAGAATTATGAGCTCCTGACCTATGGTGCGTGCCTGCGGGCTCACGTGCTCGTTGGTTTCAAATGTGGTTGTCACGACAACCTCCCCAGTTGCATCTCATTAAAGGGAAGCCTTTTAGCAGCAGTTGTCTGAGATACCCTGTAGGTCATGAATGAGCAACGTTAACGAGCATGTGTTTGTCTCTGTGCGCATATGTTTGCATTATACTTCAAAATGACAATTTGCATGCTGGCCAGTTTTGTGGCCGTCAACAGACTGCTAGCTAAATATTTGTGAATCTTAACTAACTGGTCTTGACAAAATACCTTATGCTTCCACGGACAGCATACATAAACATGTGTCACATGCATACACACAAAGACACACAGGGTACAAACACATTACAATGGCACTACACAACTCTGCTCCACAAATAATACCTTTTGTTCTTTTACCTTCAGCCGTCAAGTACTGTAAACGTTGGCATGAATATAGATAACGCCAGCAGTGTGGTTTCACCGGGGCCTGTAGACAGAGCAGGCCCTACTAACGATGGGCCTCATTAGTGAATTACTTATATTTCCTGTGTTCAAAGGACTCCAGATAAATTAACATTTATGCCATTTGCTTAAATTATTATTAGTAACATAAACAATACAAATGTTACATACATTATTTGTTTTTAAATAACCTATTCTTTTGTCATATAATGACTGCTGAGTAAAATGTGCCAATGGAAAGTATCTATACTGTCTCTACTGTAGCTTGTTTAGGTGAAACCTGAATGGCTAACACTGACTAGCCCTCTGAATAGATGTTCAATATTATCTCCCTCAATCATTGGTTCGGTCCCTCAAGCATTCAAAGCACATGTCAAAGGTCAAAGGGCAGAGGATGGTCCAAATCATTGCACTACCCATATGCAATTTAGAAATATTCGTAAAACTGATGAGGAAGTGAAAACTGATGTAGGCTAGAGCCGTAGTACAGCCGTAGTACTGTATGTTACAGTAGCTATATGCTAGCTAAAAGTTGCCATAGATGAGCTAAAAATGCTTTATTGAAGTAAGTTAATGAATACATCCCAAACAGAATCTGAGATTTAATGGCACTAAATGGAGGAATTAAGATTGGTGAACATTTAGAGGGGAAAAAGTATAGCCTAAATATTATTAAGGTACAGCTGTGGAATGTGGAATTTTATGAGGTTTAAATTACTGTTACCAGATTTGAATCCATAATAATATGTTCTGTGCTAATACTCCAATTCAATCAAACTGCCATCACACAGTGATGACCTACAGTATTGGGTCAGGACCCCTCTCAACTGAACATTCATATTTTCAGGGGTGTTGGTGTTTCTATACTTTTGTTATGATATAATTATATGGTCCATAGCTGGGGACCTTCTTTATTCAAAAACTAGTAAGAGAAAATAGTGAGGAATTACTGTATGTTTGATCAAAATAGGATTACCGTTATTATATTCAGGCTTGGGGTGCACTATAGTGCATTATTACTGCCACATCTTACATAATCATCCAACAGCTACAGTATTACTGAGTGAAATGCTGCGTGAAAATATCTGATCTGGTCGTTAGCCTGTAAATAAACCTGCCTCTAATTGCAGTAAATCTATTTAGATTTGTGTTGGCACCAGTAAGATTTCTGCCCAATCTGGGCTTCATTTCCCTATTTGGTCTGGCAAATCTATTTATCCAATTTGTCAACCACAAATGTGCGTCACAATGGCATACCAACAAGCTCAAAAGAGAAGGAGCAGAGCAAAGGGTGGGTTTTATGAGTTGATGATTTTCAAAATATTGCACTATTTTGATATTTTTAGCTAGCTCTCATTGCAACTTCCAAATCCTACACACAGTAGCTTTAAATAATTATTGGAGAATGCAATGTTTTGTAATATTTGATCTCTTCAATTGAGTTCCCGAATAAGTATTCGACGAGGAGACGAATACACACAAAAAAAGCCACAGACAAGACACTTCGTCTCATTAATGTACGAGGAAGCACAGGAGTACAGAGGAAACATGAGCATCTGCTGTCGTGACTGGCAACACTTTAGTCAGATCTACCCTGCTAAGCTGCTGAGAACCAGGATAACAGACAGAGATAGTAAGAATGATGTTGTGATATCCATTGTATATCTCACAGTATAGATATTATTATGACATATCCAATATAAATGATGTGACATTACATGCTGTAAAAGTAAAGAAAATGTGTGAACACGTGTAGGATCAGCTTGGGCGTGCTGTTCGTGCCAGAGTGAGCAACACAATAACGTTGGTTGACTTTTGACGAATGCTGGTACTTGGTACTGGTACCTGGTCCCACAGCAGCGTATGACCAGGCTGGTGACCAGCATGAGGAGGAGGTGCCAGGCTGTTGTGGCTAAATTGCCAATATGTTTTGTTTCTTCAGACTTCAATCATGCAATCCACCAAACAATACCAAACAAGAGTCAACAGCAAAGTTGTTTGGCATTGTCAGAAAAGATCTGGCAAATGATTCATGGGCACAACCCACATACTCAGCACTGTTGCTTATCCCAGAAATGCATGTTCCTTACAAACGTAGCACCATTTAAAAGGGACATTATCTTGCTTTCCAATGGTAGGTAGCAAGAGGTATTGCCAAGAATCATGGTTACACCATGGAAATAATCTACCAACCTGTAACAAAGCGTGACTGAACTACGGAGGAAGGAAAGCGTTTTAATAACAAAACTGAAACAAGAACAGAATACACGTGCAACATTAGCCTTAGCTGTGACAAACAATAACCCACAGTGGGTGAACACAAATGCACAGAATATCAGGACAGGGGAGCAATCACAGGACGAGGGACAGGTGTGGGAGGCCCTGATTGCCACCTGTCGCAGATCGGTAGTCAGTACTCGGGAGACAGCGCGCGATAGCGCACCCGACCGGAGGGCGCGGCCCCGCCGCGGGACGCCGGCGTGACACAACCACAAATGTCCTTACTTTTTGTGGTATGTTAAATTAGTTCAGTGATTAGCCATTTTTTATTCAAAAGCCTGGGCACCTATTTTGTTTTTGCAATAGCCTATCATGTACCACAAATAATAGATTCGACATACATACTGTATATTATCAACAAATAGCTTCCCATGCGGGGCCTCATACAGTCCTCTAAACTGCTAGAGCCTCCTCCATCTCCTCAGTCCTCATCCCCTTGAACCTGTTTACAGCGTTTGACACCTTGTCAAACCATGCCAACTCAACACTGGGGTTCCACAAGGATCTGTACTAGGACCCACCCATACTCTTACTGTACATACTCTCACTCTCACTCTCACTCTCCCAGACCTCTTAGTCATGTAGCTGCTTCCCATGGATTCTCCTACTATGCCCGTGACACCCAACTCTCTCTCTTTCTCCCTTCCCTCCACACACACAGATTTTAACTCAGATATCTGATTTCCAGGTACCCACGCATGACATCAGTGCCTAGATGTCTTCCCATCACCCCACGTTCAACCTAAAAAATAACAGAGCTGCTCTACATTCCAGAAAAAGATGTGGATCTGTCCAGCACTCTTTAGAGCACGGCCGTTTCCTCCTGTAGCCTCTGTCCTGTCCTGGCTCTGCAATGTTGGAATGCACTTCCTGTAGCAGTCAAGACAGCAGAGTCTCTATATGTCTTCTTCAAACGACATAAACCCCCCCCCCCAGAATCCACCTTGGTTCCCCAGCCACTGATCTCCCTACCCCTAGCATTTGCATTAACAGAAGCTTTCTTAACTTCTAATAATAAAATACATATAAAAATAAAAACTCTATAAGCTCTTATAATGTTGAGACTTTGTTGGTACTTATGCTTCTACCAATTATTTCCTGGCATTATTAGATAATAAATGTTGTAAATGTATAATAACGTTTTCCCTGATGACATGCTGGTGTCATTATCCTATCAGATGTTGGTTGCGTACAACAACTATTGTAATAATCTCCTGTGGCTGCTAAATGCTGTAAATGTAAATGTAAATATTTTGAAGTGTATCACATGGTCAGATACTTATAAAGATGCAGACACACCAAGATGTACATGTAGGTACAAAAAACACAATACAGCATTGTATGAACATCATTCTAAACATTCGAAAACAGCAAAATCGCTTCCCAGAAAGTTACTTGTCAAAGACCATGTCACTAAAGCTTATGGATCCACTGCGGTGAAGCCATTTTGACAGTTCATCTCTCCTCTAGCCAACTCATCCAGCCCAGCGTGCTACCTAGCTGTGTGCCAACCACTGGAAGCAGCTCCCAATTACAGATGTACCCAGCTGCAGTGTTGACGTGATGCTAGCTTACATGCACACAAAACCGCAGAGAACATAGTACATAAGCCGTGTTTCTCTAACATTGCTGATGGGGAACCAGCTCCTAATTAACTTACTAGTGGGTTTGTGTATATACCAAACACCTCACAGAAGGTCTGGCTTTCTAAAGCAGTGTGTGACAGCAAATGGAGTGACTGATGAGCTAACACGGTTCAGCCAGCTCTCAGCGAGTGGCTTTTGTGTGTTCACCAATAACTACTTCTATATTGAAAGTCCTTGACAGAACACTTGTGTGTCAGATTTGGTGTCTGCATGTGGTCTGGATAAATGTAGTGGGAGATGACTAGTTCATTATTGCTTCATATTTTTTGTTATTGAGCTCCCTTCAGAAAATCACACCATTACAATCTGAGAGTGTAGGCCTACCTCCAACAGAGAAAACATAATTTATTCCTACATTGTATGTGTAATTTGCGATACTCACTACAACTGTGACAGATATGACAGTGATGACACAATAAAATATATATTTTGAAAATAAATATAAGTATAACAGTGTGTTTCAATTTGCCCATCATACAGTATGCGCAGTCTATGACATTTCACACATCCCCAGAAAAAGTCATTTAAATATATACAGAGGAGTAAAAAGCCATATTGATTTGCTCTCTTGCATACTTCTGAAGGACTAGAACCAAATTAATAGGACATAGAGAGCTCTTCAGCATAAGTGAGAGACCTATGAAATGTACAGTACATTCTCTATAGGCCTATGAGTGGTTTCGCAATAACAGAAAAAGAGAAAAACACACGCATAGTTAATGAGTCTCCCTTGCCCAAAACCACACATATTATTATTGCTTGTAGAATATTGGATCAATATTTTATCACATCTGTCAAAGATGCCTGAGGGAAAGTGGAATCAGTGGCCCTCATTTATCAATGCAATCTAAAATAGCTTCATTTTGTGTAGAGGTGATATAGACATCAATTGAATATTTACTGTTAGCCTGGCTCCGCCCTGCTATTGCTTTGAGTAATGCTGAGATTATAGTCTGGAAACCCTGTTCCCTGTTGGCATTTTCACAGCCACCCTGCTGGCGGAACAATCAGGGTGGGTAAGTGCGATAACGTTGAAGTCATGCATGTTTCACAATGATGCTAGATGAAGCGATCAAATTTAGTTGCCATGTATCAATGTTCACCAATCTTACTGTAATATTCATAGATGTTCACCAATATTACTGCCACTGTATTCATAGATTTGCAGTTATTTTGTGCATCTATTTGTGCAGCTATTCATGTTGGAAACTAATATTTCTTGTAATGTTGATTTATTCCAGAACTTACATATATATAGGTTTGTTTTCATGAATGTTAAGGGATAGTAAAGGGAAATCAGTCATTTTAGTCTTAGCATGTCATTAAAGGATGTAGAGGCTTAATATAAACACATACAAACTATGAACATCTACTTCCATTTGAATCGCAAAATATTCCCTATATTTATTTCACTTTCTGTCTGTCCCACGATTTTCTGGATGGAGTTAACTCGAGCGTGGGGACGTCATGCCGCTCCTGGACTATAAAAAGTGTCACGATAAACGGCACTTTGCATTTGAGTCTGACTGCCTACTGCAGCTTCTGTAGTACATTTGTACTAGCTGAAAGATACTCTGAACTAACCATTGTGACACAACATGCGTTTTTTGCATTTTTTGTCATAATGTTAACACACTTATTATTTATTTTTTATTAGTATTTATTTGGTTGATGTATATTAATTATATCCCTCTGCAATATATTGGGAATATTTCAGCACTTTGTAACCTCTTTCCCATCTATTTAAGCTATTATAAGATGTACGTCTTACTGGTGCACATTGGAGGGGTAAGTATAACCATATTTTGTATATAGTTAAGTTGTGAAAAAATCTGACGAAAAAATTTGTGAAACCGAGAAAATATTAATGATTTAGTGGCTGAATGAAAATAAAGATTAGGCTATTTTCCATCCTGATTTTTTTTAAACATATTTATTTTAAAATAGAAGAGTGGAAATATTGCAGCTGCATATGTATTCAGCAATAAAAATGACAATGAAATCTTAAGCATTTCTATAGGGCAGCTCTTGGAAATGTCTTCATTAAGTAGTGTCATATTAACTGTGTAGGCAATACATTATTAGCTTGTATACAATTTTTATTTGACAAAACGCAAGACCTGGAAACATTAGCACACACAAATTAGTGCAACTTCAACCTAAAGTAGGTTTCCAAGGTTTAAGCTTCCCTAATGTGCGTGTGTGCATGTGCGTGTGCGTGTGTGTGCGTGCACACAAGCAGCTCCAGCCTGTGATTAGAGCTTAAACAGCAGTGTTTAATGACCCATAGTGTCATGGGTCTCAGCTACACACAGTGTCAGCCTAATAGCATGCTAACAGACAGTGAAGAACTATGACTCCCATGTAATTACCCACCACTGCATAACGCAAGCACTCTTCATTTAGCATCGTTCTGCACAAGCGCCAAAGCTTCCATCTTAACCTTTAATAGTGCCTTCAAAGACCAAAGTTGCCATGTACTGGTTACCTTGACCTGTGGATCCTGTGTTAAAGTTTCCCTTTTGTTTCGTTGTCTTGTTGTTAAATGGAGGGACATATGAATCCCTATTTATCTGACCTAGTGATACCATATGTTCCGTCCCGAGCCTTACGCTCACAAAATGCTGGCTTGCTATCCATCCCTAAAGTTAAAAAGAAATCAGCAGGATTTAGAGC
>JAODTR010000793.1:0-13428 GCA_025399935.1 Amblyopsis rosae
TAGATACCTTTAATTTACCTAGGCTATTGAATGGGTCACCAAAACAATTGCCCTCCCAAATTTTTGGAGCAGGAGCCATCACTGCCAGGACTAGGTGGAGAGATTATATCTCCACACTGGCCTTGGAACGCCTCGGGATCCCCCAGTCAGAGCTTTCCAATGTGGTTTGGGAAAGGGAGGTTTGGGGTCCCCTGCTGGAGCTGCTGCCCCCACGACCCGACTCTGGATAATCTGATGAAGATGGGTGGATGAATGAACACTTAACCCTAAACTTACTTTCTGTCATCTACAACTAAAAACACAACCATACTTTGTGTGTATAAAGCATTTCATGTTAATATATTGTAGATGTAGAACACGAACACCCCAACTGTCACTAACCGGTATCTCCCAATACTCTACTCGTATTCCGACCAACTAAAAGTGTATTGTATTGCCACGCCACCATCTGGTCAAAGAGTAAAGCACACAATCGTATTATGAGTATGACATAATACAGTTCATGGACGTGATGCAGTGTTATCTTTCAGCCACTAGGTGTCTGTCTTTCACTAGTAACCGGGACCTCGTGAAGTTGGCACGGTATTGGCAGCCATTGTACACAAACATCTAACAATGCACAACCAAATAGAAATACTTGTGTTCACATTCTTGTCATATGGGGTGCCAACCTCACATTGGTCTAACGGGTGCTGTTAACAACAGTTACCAACAGTTACCTCACAATGCCTCATGTTCTAACTAGGCGTCTACAAAACGTTATATTTTGGCATATAGTAGTTTAGTTTCTCTATGGTGCACATTCAATTTGCATATAGTATGCCTAATGCCTATTTTTAATTTTTTATTGTTTGACTTTTTAGCTTTTCTATGCCAAAACTATTTCTTGTTTAAGAAGGAATCATAATACTGATTTGCTCTGGATTTTGATCTTCAAAACCGAACAATACACTTCAGAAAATAAATTATTCACACAGTCTATAGTTGATAAAGCATAATTTATTTTATTTGTACTCAATAAATAACTTAGTTTTCATATATTTCTGTACAGGCCGCAGTTTTAGCATGCATAGTTCACATGAAGATTATCTTGACAATGGTACATGTTAAAACAGTTTTATAATTTAGAGTACAGAACCCCTCACCCTCTAATATTCAATATTTCATGTGTTAACCTTTAAGAAATTTATTAAAATAATAGCCTCCTGAGATAGACTTGAGCTTTGGCCTGTTTTACACAAAAGTATTATACCTCACAAAAATAGCTTTATTTATTCTGATACCGTGGTTTTAAAGCAGGGGTTGAGAACCATGCAGAAAATAATCAACACTTTTTTCTATACATGGCATGTACATTTCTATACAATGACACTTCTTGTGAGAAAGGGCATTGCAGGTGCAATTAAACTCACCATAGCAAGAAGTATCAATGTTAAGAGTTGGCAGTAGGACTAAAGGGTTATAACTCCCTATTGAGCTTCACAGTCAAATCACAAATTCATATTTACATCAGGTAGAATATTCCACTTTACAGCTCACATCTGATAAACCATACAGTAGATGCACCATGAGTCCATAGGAAAGGCCAGCACTCCCTGTTTGGGAATTAAGTATTTGCAAGGAATTACTTTTAAGGCATACTTGATCAAATGCATATTTCCATGTCATATAGTGGTTTAAGATAAAAGTCGCTATAAGGTAACCTGGAACAACAAGAAGTTAATATTTGTGTCTAGCAGACATGTTCAACAGGATTGTTTCCAGTTGTTGAATTGGGGTAGACCTCAGGTTAATGTGTAAACTATTGGAGCAGCCTTTAACCAATTGGCAATGCTACAACTGTTTGAATCGCTTCATCTAAGATCTACCACGATTTTGGAACAAATGCTTGACTTTAACGTCATCGCGCAAAGATACACCCAATGGTTACGGATTAGTCCGCCCTTCAGAGTGGTTGAGCGAACCTTCATGCGATCAGGTAGCCTCGCGAGATCAGCTCAAGTGCTTCAGTTAAATTTTGCTGCGAGAATCAGTCTGGAAAGCCTAGAAATCATTGCGAATATGTCCAAGTAGCAACTGAACTTTAGGTGTGCTGCAGTGAAAACTAACAGATGGTTTATCCAATCAACTGCCAAGTATCTTTTGAATGCGCCTGCCCTTTTTAAACAGTTTCAATGCCCGGGTGCCCAGATGGACTTGTGAGTAGCAATCCATCTGGCATGTCATCGGAAAATAATCTGAGCACAACAGTTGATAGAGCCAGGCTATCCTAAGGCAGCCTTTTAAAGCTTTTAAGAGTAAGAATAAAATATATCTATTTAAGTTATGATGATACATCTTACTGTAGAATTAAAGTAATCGTTGTGATGTTCACAAACGAGTACTGGGTATATTAGTGATGTATTGTAAATATTCTACCATAATGAAACATTTTTCTTCAAGCATCAAAACACAATACACAATAGTCTACATTTAACAAATCTTATTTTTCAATATAAAATATATAGCTCCTATAAAGATTTACTGCTGATTGCCTGTGTATTAGAGCAACGATTAACATAATTATTTGATAAACAAACCTATAATGTTTGTACTTATCCATGCAAGAACCTGTTCAGAACCATAAAATAATTAGGGCTATTACCTTGTGCCTAGAAAGTTGGCTACTGCCTTCTAGACAGTAACACATCCATGCCTAATATATGTTTTTGAAAGAAACACATACAGTAAGTATCAAAGTAAGATAGGCATTAGGATAATAAATTCAGATCTGCAGAAGTGCTGCATTACACACGTTTGCTTGGTTATTTTTAACCTGTTTGACACTTTAAACCAGTGTTTCCCAACCCTGGTCCTCGGGGAACACTGCCTTGCATGTTTTAGATGTTGCCTTGCTCCAACACAGCTGATTCAAATGAATGGCTCGTTAGAATCCTGATAAAGAGCCGTTCATTTGAATCAGCTGTGTTGGAGCAGGGAGACATCTTAAACATGCAGGGCAGCGTTCCCCGAGGACCAGGGTTGGGAAACACTGCTTTAAACAGACATCTCAAATCCTTCGGGTGGAGTCAAACAAAGTTAAAGTATGCACAAAACACAAGCATAATAAATATCCCTGACACTAATATGACATGAGAGATTATTTGCCCTACTAATCGTGTGCCTATCATGTCCTCGGCATAATAAAGAAATGTGTTACAAAGGGAGATGCTGGCATTTACTATTGTAGATTTAAATCCAATATCTTCCTTCATGTGCTACAGTTATTGCCAATGTAGACATGCAATCACACACTAAACAAAGCCAGTTAGCCCACAACATAATACGTCCTCTACAAAAGGTGTATTCACGAATGAACTAGAGACAACCGCATTGGTTTCGCGTCAGACATTTGTGCTTCATTGTGGCAGTGTGAGGGCTGGTTTGATATGTTTTTCTCCTCTTCTTTCAACAGTTCACAGTCAGGGTTCATCACGATTACAATTAGGTTATTTAGCAGACACTTTTATCCAATTAGGTAATTTAGCAGACACTTTTATCCCAAGTGTCTGCTAATGGAAACACTTTCAAGGAGCAGGTAGGGGTTACACATCTTGCTCATGGATGCATGCAGTTGGGCCAACTCTGGGACTCAAACACACGACCTTCTGGCTGATGAGCAGAGCACACATGCCCCTATATATCTTGGACCCCCGTGTTCCGCATCACTCAGGTCTTCCTCTGTCTCCACATCACC
This sequence comes from Amblyopsis rosae, assembly GCA_025399935.1. Taxonomy (NCBI): domain Eukaryota; kingdom Metazoa; phylum Chordata; class Actinopteri; order Percopsiformes; family Amblyopsidae; genus Amblyopsis; species Amblyopsis rosae. Next base: position 3,737 of record JAODTR010000793.1, read on the forward strand.
TCTGCAGGAAGCAGAAGCAACAGTGTACCAACACAGAATAGCGCTCCGTGGATTATCATCGAGACATCATCCGCACAAACTCTGTGGACAAATACAAGCACAGTATTTGTTGTATTATTGTATTATTGCATAGATCTTTTATGGGTTAATTTTACTGACTACTGATGCAAGCCAAACTGCCCCCGGGGGCATTAAAGTTGCACTCTACTCTTTGCACATATGTACTACAAATACTCAAATACACAATAAATGTAATGCATATAAACGGTTCTCTATGTTCATGTTAAATTCTCTAATATGGTACTTATTCTGTCTGTAGACGTACTGCACAATTATGTAGTTGGTTTTAACCTGGTTTAAATGTGTTTTACTAGATAAACTAAGGTTGGAAGGGATGAATGAATGCTTGTTTGGATGATATTTCTGGAAATTAGGATATACAGTACCAGCCACACATTCATTTCACTAGCTTCATTTCCACAGTGATTTGCAGTGCAATTTGGACTAATTATTGATAATATAACAGCACAGGCATAACATCAGACCACACTGCAGCCCACACTGCAGGACACACTGAGCAGGTGATCACCTTCAAAGTCTACGTGGCCATCTCCGTTGAGGTCAATATCCTTCAGGATGTCCTCCAGATCTCTGTGTCCCACCTACAAAGACAGCCAGGTCAGGACACCCAGGGGTTAACAGTGAAGCGTGTGTGTGTGTGTGTGTGTGTGTGTGGAAGGAGGGTGAGAACACGCTGGACACAAGGCAAACTTCCACCTGACCTGCTGCCCCAACAGCTTCTTCATGGCCTCTCGGAGCTCTGAGGTGCTGATGTGTCCATCACCGTTGGTGTCAAACTAGGAGTGCGGGAAGGAAAATCGGTTAGTGTTATCTTCAATAATTCTGTTCCTCACACTGGGTGTTCATTTTGAACCTCGGTGCGGGTGACCACACTGAAGCAATCGTTCCCCTGGCTTCCTTACCTCCTTGAATGCGTCCCTCAGCTCCTTGACACCAATCATATCTGCCGTTTCTGCTAGAAGTTTGGGTCCCATCAGCTCCACAAAGTCCTCAAAGTCCACATGCCCTCCCACTGTGTGAGACAGGGAGAAACAATACTGCAGACAGTGAGTTTGGACTACTGACGAACAATGGCAAAATAAAACAGACCGCTATACTCTGTGTAGACCTCTGACCCACTTTATTCTGTGGAACACATTTGTATTGTTTCACATCGAGTACGGTATACTTTAGTACTCAAACAGTTTGCATTCATTTTGACCATGAATATTTGAATACACTGATCTTGATGGAAGAAAATCACACACACACACGCACACACACACACACACACACACACAAAACACAATTACCCACAATTCATGTTTATCTGCTGGCTGAGTTCGATAAGCTCCATTTCCGTGGGCATGTATCCCATGGTCCTCATGCAATTCCCCAGGTCTTTGCAGCCAATGAAACCATCTTTGTCCTTGTCAAACTCTCTAAACGCCTCTCGCAGCTCTGAGGAGAGGAGACGGGGTTATGAACGTCTGTGCTGAGATTACGCAAATGTACAGTTGATTAATGATAAAACCTATTCTAATTACTGTTATTTTCTCACATACCATCCATTTCTTCTGGTCTCAATTCTCTGTCCTGTACGGGATCAGAAGCAACGGTTACAGTGGCTCTAAACACTGACTGAGGCTTTAATAATCTCTTAATTGACCGATCCCAAGACCTGCCCCTTTTTAATCCAACCTTGTTACTGTAGCTAGGTTGGACCAGAGACATGGAAAGAACAGAGTTACGGTCACATGGTTCAATCAAATAGTTCCAGGAAGTGCTTGGTGGGCAATTTGAATATATATATATATACAGATACAGTATATAACTTCATTTTGTGGTAATTAGTAGTCAAAAAATGCATCGATTTACATTTAAAATATAATTTATAGTGTACTTTTAGTATTTAGGCTAACTTCCGAGAACTATTTTGAGGCTCCGTTGCTGTGGAAAAACGTTCCATTGGAGTGAATAGAGATGGCGCGACTCTCTCTCTACATGGCTCTGGGTTGGACAAAACGGCATAGAAAGCTATTACAGGAAAACAGACAGCTGAGTTTCTGTTGGATTCAAAAAATGCTTTACTGTTTTTGTAGGACAGGCGAAATGGGGCGGGGCTTGGTATCGGTCAATTGAAGAACATACCACACAGCATTATTAAAGGAATGCTTCAGCCTAAATGAGTAATTATGGATCGCTCACCCACTTTTATTTGCTATGGTTATATTTAAAAGCATATGTAGTCCAGTCAAGGAGTACATGGGATTAGGTAATAGGCCTAATTGTTCAGGAGAAAAACCACTGTAGAGTTACTGTAGAGCAGGGTTCCCCAATCCTGGTCCTAGAGGGCCGCAGCCCTGCATGTTTTAGATGTCTCCCTGCTCCAACACAGCTGATTCAAATGAATGGGTCCTGATAACGAGCGATTCATTTGAATCAGCTGTGTTGGAGCAGGGAGACTTCTAAAACATGCAGGGCGGTAGCTCTCCACGACCAGGATTGGGGACCACTGCTGTAGAAGTGATCAATAGATCAATATGCTAGAGCAGGGTTCCCCAACCCTGGTCCTTGGGGACCGGTGCCCTGCATGTTTTAGATGTCTCCCTGCTCCAACACAGCTGATTCAAATGAATGACTTGTTAGAATCCTGATAACGGACCAGGGTTGGGGACCACTGTGCTAGAGGGACCCTGAACACATCTAGCCTCTCCCTGGATGAGATGAAGAGAAATTCTCCAACCAGCCTTCCTCTGAGAGCTCAAAATAGGTACCTCTTTACAGGTGTGCTTGAGTACTTCAGTGGCAGTACACACTCTTGGCTTCAATTACAGTACACACACGTGCACACACACACACACACACACACACATACACACGCAGTACTACATACACACACACACACACCTCCACATCGCCACACCTCCAAAGTATCCTACACATACTTCCATTGGAACAACCTGTCTGTAGCAAGAGGTATTATCCAAGCAGCAAGCTGCAGTAAATTAATCCAATGTTAAAGTGCCAAAATCTGCAGTTCCTTGAATGGCTACTTGAGGTTGGCTCCAAAAGCGAGTTAATCCTCTATAGACTCCCATATTAAAATATCCAACTTTACAGTATAAATAAAAATGATAAGTTAACAGTATAAAACGGTTTTGGACTGGACTAGTTTACTCATTCATGATCACTGTACTGTACATATTTATAACTATAACTAAGTAGTTGAAAATATATTACGCCATACATTTTTCCCATATGTCACAGAGGGTTTATTTATATGGTATGTGATATTATGTCACACACACATATACTGCACAATAGGGCTGGGCAAAAAATGATATCCCAATATATTTAGGTTGAATACGATACACGATATATATCGGTATTTTCTATAAAATGGGCTAAATCTTCAGGCATAGAAAAAAAAACTGGAAACCTGACGGAAATGTGACATAAAATTGTTTTTGCGACATTAATTGACATATGTGAGCTTTCTCTGGTGTCTCCGCCCCACTCTGAACGTACTAAGTGCAGGCATGGAGGGAGAGACGAACAAATCAAAAAAGTCATGAATAAATGCATAATATAACTATATCGATATAAACGATATTGTCTAATTTGAATTTTTGTAAATTTTAATTCTCTTTTGAAAAAATTACGATATATATATCGGTATATCGCCCAGCCCTACTGCACACACACACACACAAACACAGCGCCCCCTGGTGGTGTGGCTGACACACAGGCATGCACACAGGCACCACAGCAGGGACTTACGTACAGCCTGCCGGCTCTCGGCGAAGGCCTTGCGCAGGAAGATGCAGGGGGGGCCCAGCACCGTGTGCATGCTGGCCCCGCCCACCTGGGCCCCGCCCCCCACAGGGAGCGCCAGGTACGCCCCCCCAACGCCCCCATGCTGCTCGCTGGAGGAGAGCACCGCCTGGTAGCGCCGCCCCATGTCCTGGTGACGTACAGGTGTGTGTGTGCGTGCGTGCGTGTGTGTGTGGGGGGTGCGTGTGTGTGGTTATGTGTGTGTTTGCGTGTGTGTGTGTGTGTGTGTGATGAGATGGAAGTTGATATGTTTGTGTGTGTGTGTGTGTGTGTGTGTGTGTGCGTGTGTGTGCATTTGCGTGAGTGTGGGGGAGGGGGGGTTGACGGCAGAAACATGGAGGTGGAGACCGTCAGAGAGTCAATAAGACACAGAAGTTGTTTTGTTTGGTTGGGGATAGGGAGAGGGTCCGGGTGGGGGGTGCATGCCACTAAATCCAAGGTCCACGAACTGAATAAGTCACACACGCACACACACACACACAGCGCCCCCTGGTGGTGTGGCTGACACACAGGCATTGGTCAGTGTATTGGTCAGTGTATGGCGACTGACCAATGGCGTTAGCAGATGACGATAGATGACATCATCATTACTTGATACGTTTTTTTTTTCTCATAAAAGCATGCTCACACATTAGTCGGTGTCAAATTAAGCCTGTAAGTGTCACATATGTAATTTTGGTATTAAACTGTAGGGAACACTTGTGATATTTCTTTTCGGAAGGTCGTGGGTTCGAACCCCGGTGTTGACCTACCTGTAAGCATCCTTGAGCAAGATGCCTAACCCCACACTGCTCCTGGTGGTTGGTCGCACCTTGCATGGCAGCAATCACCATCGGTGTATGAATGTGTGGGTGAATGTGAGGCAAAAATACTGAAAAGCACTTTGGATAAAAGCACGATATAAAATGCAGTCCATTTGCAGTCCATTATATATTCAAACTGCCCACCAAGCACTTCTGGGAACTATTGTGCCATAGATTTAGCCTCTCCATGAACCATGTGACCGTTGACAATTACAAACTTATTTGATAAATTAAACCGAGAGCTACATGGACTCACTGCATGACGCTGATTGTGGATAGGGTCAGATCATCGTTCAATGACAGTGCACACACTATCATCACCGCTCCCACCCTGAACATCACAAGCACAGACCCAACACGGCACAGTGAAGGGAGAGGAACAGCCATGGGGAAGTCTCAAGTCTCTCAAGTGTCACAAAGAATTACTGCCGGCTCCGGTTCTTCTCTTTAAATTGCCCAAACAAGGACAGACATCGTAGAGCCATTTACACGTGCACCACCCAACACACATACATGCTCACTGCCCGACGTGTCTGTGTGTGCACGCACTCACATAAAACATCGGTATGATCACCCTCTAACGCAAAAGACCTTCACAGTACACCTGTTCCCGTGCCAGTCTTAAAGGTGGGGTCAGCGATTGTAAGACTTGTAACACTCTTTTTGTCAGATTCAGCGATAACCTCCTCATGGTACGCTGCTCTGTATGAGCGCTGAAAAAGAATAATCTGGTGTTTCTACACAGCCCTCTGGCTCTGTACGTGGGAACACAGACTGGTGCAGACCGCACCACACAACCTTATCCCAGCGATGGCAATGTGTGTCTAACGTGTGGGGGACAGAGCTTCTTTATAGCATTGAAGGGAGAGGTGTCTTTGTTTTGTTTTAAAATATTTAACATCATATTTAAAATATCAACAGTCTGTCCCCAGAATGATCGACTACATCTTTACGCCAGGTCTCTGCCTGCCACAATGCCCACTGGGTAATCTGAAGCATGTCCTTACACATCATGCCGGCTAGGCACAATGAAGATGCATGCAAGGTTACATAACAATACAATTGACCTTCCCCCTTCCCTTGTCCTACCTATAGTTACTGTAACTAGGTAGGACAAAACACCATAGAAAGCTATTACAGCAAAGCAGATCCTTCAGATTCAGAAAATGCTCAACTGTTATTGGAGGACTAACTTTCCAACTTGTTCTGGACAGATGGAGTCTCCAGATGCGTTGCGCTTGTTTAAGCACAGATGTTGGTTTGAGGGAACATTTCTGCTGCTACACTGAGAACCCATTGTATACTGCAATGCTGACCCAAGCTACGCACTGCAACCGACAGGCAAAAGGCATCAACAATTCTGTCTTACAGTAGCATTGCATAAGTATCTAGTATAATTTGGAATACTCAAAAAATATTCATACGAAAATACTGACCCATACCCTTATTTTTAATTAGTCAATATGTATTTATTTATTTATTTAAGCATTTTAAACTGTCCCATTTTTGGGCATGGTGTTTCTACACATTAATAATATTGCTTGGTTGCCAGCAATACAATCACAATTAAATTAAATGTAATACATTTGAGGGAGCACCCTGTGGCATAAGATGTTTTTGTTTTGATCAAGTTCAAATATCAAACATTCTTTTGGCAGCATCCCTGACCCCACCTTTAAGAATCAAGTAAGTAGGGACATGATCTTCAAGGTGATCTTGGAGGACCACGTCAGCTCACACATGCCCGGGCTCCTGATCGCACCCTGCAGGTGTGCATCAGCACTACAGGTAGCTTGTTAATCAGGTGGAAACACAGCTCCTGGATGTGCCAGGTTGTTTTTGATGACACGCTGGGGTGTCTTTCACACCTGTCAATCTAAGCCAACAGGTCAAGAACTAAGAAAAGAAATTCAGCGGATACCGTGGGGATAAAGGTGACGTCAAACAAACGCAGTCATCTTTATGTACCGCAGAAATTACATAACAAAAACTAGATGCGTGTCATTGACATGATTATTCATGGAAATATATGTATAATTTGTGCTCATTATTTAAAGCCATCGCATTCAGGATGTGTACAAATTGTACAATTTAACAAATTTGTCACTTTAGCCTTACTAAGTGATGAAAAACAATGTGTTAGAATGTACATCTACATAAAATGTACGCACATAAAAAATTAGACCTTAGGCATTCTGGGAAAAGTAACAGTAATATCCCACAGATAAACGTCCGGTCAGTGAGCTGAATAAAGAGACAAGCGACACAATTCTCCATACATTCACGACGTAACAGAACATCATAGCGTTGCTAAAGCAAGACTGAGCTGTGGCGGTACAAACCTCACAGCTTTTGACAAAAGATAATACCATATCAGATAATCACATGCAACTCCCCCCGGCCCCTAACCCATGTCACCCTGAGCACACAGAGGACCCCTCTTGGATACGCCAACGTCCAGTCAGACTAGACGGGTCCACGGCGAGACAAGCATGCGTGGACAGTCTAGGGGAGGTTGGGTGGGTGGTCATGAAGGGGGCAAAGGAGCGGAGAGAGAGGAGGGGGAGGGGGGGGTAGTTGTACAGTAACCTCACAAGGAACCTTACCTTCTTGGAGAAATGTTTGAGCGGCTTCACCGAGTTGCCCATTGCGAAGTCCAAACGCACTCATACGATATGAGCTCTCTGCAATAGTGCACGTGAGTGTGCTCGTGTGTGTGTGTGTGTTTCCGAGCATGCGCGGGGTAAGGGGTGACCGGGGAACGGGACAGGGAGGATGTCGGGGGTCACAGACGTTTGGGGGAAGGCCGGTAGAATGGAGGAGGGAAGGAGGGGAGGTGAGGAGACTAGGGAGGGAAGGAGGGGAGGGGAGGCGTGGACGAGGCGCAGGGAGGCGCAGGGAGGCGCGTGTTCAGCTCTGGGCGGGCCGCGTGCGATCAGAGGACAGGGAGTTTACGCTCCTCTTATGCATCCTTCTCTTTCCTCCATTTCTACCTCTATCTGTCTCCCTCTCTCTCTTTCTCTCTTTTTAAAAGTCTCTTGAAGGGAAAATGTGACAGGCACCCGTTCGGACAAGCATGTTACTCTCCCCTGAGCAAGATGCTGCGAACACACACACACACACACACGCACACACACACACACACACACACACACACACACCACTAAACATACGGTAATGTAGTTGTGGAGCTAAAAATATAACTCCCTCCCAAAACACACACACGCACATACACACACACACACACCATCAAAGCATCTTCCACCACACTTCAACACACACACACACACACACACACGTTGGAAGCGCTCCCTCTCTCTCACACACATGCACAAGCTCGTTGATTCATACAGTCAAGCAAAGCTTGAGGGGCTGAGATCAAAGCCAGAATATGCAAAAATCCAACCCAAAACACATACACACAAACACGCGCACACACACACACACACACACACAGAGAACTACAAACGAGTTCAATATTCCAACACTGAAATGATTTGTTTGTCATTATATTTCTGCAGCCTTTATTATTCTTTTATTCTCTTAAATACATTTTCCAATGCTGTTTTTGCTTGATCCCCCTCTACTCCGATCCAAACCTCCCCTCCCCCACAAGCTCATGAGAGCCAATGCCCTAAGCCAGTCTTTACCCAAGAACTCATGCATGCATGAACAAGGGAATCAGGAGATACGTGACATCACACACACAAACGCTGACCAAGATCATAACATAAATATATAATGTAGAGATACTGCATACAATGTATTTATTATAATAAAAGATGAAAAAAAAAACATATATTAAAAATAATAACACAAGAGGTTACTTAGAAGCAGCAAAATCATATCGTCGCCCGTCAGCAAAGCATTACATGACCCCTGCACTGGGAAGAGAACCACTGCTCATCTCAGCATAATAACTTCTCCTGTCAGAGTCCACCATCTTGTTCGCAAACCAAGTTCTCATCCCTCACCCATTTAGGGTCTCTCCCTCTCTCTATCTCACTCCATCTCTCTCTCTCTCTCTCTCTCTTTGTGTATCTCTCTCCATCTCTGTCTCTCTTTCTTTCTCTCTCTCATCTCTCTCCATCTCTTTGCCTGCCTCCCCTTGCCTGTTGATGTATGTGTCTGTCTCTTGGGCAGCAAGACCTCTCTTCCCCACCCCTAGGGGGTCGTCAGAGGTATTGCAGCGGCCCCCCCAAATTATTTGAGCCCGAATAAATGTCCAATATACATTAACAAAACTACAACTATAGCTATATGAATCTGTCAATAATTGTTTTAATGTCTTAGCATGGTATTGGCCCATGTAGGCTATAACATTACAAAGCATCTTTAAACGTGCATCATAGGCCGCCCAACACATTGTTGACCCGGTAACAACCTATTTTATATGCGATAGGGGGTCCTTGTGTCGTGTTCCTAACAGCCAAGGGGTCCTTAGCTTGTGGTCCTTTCAGGGTGGCAAGTGGCACAGCGGTAGAGCGGGGCGATAGGTGACAAAGAACTCACTTGTTCAAACTCCGCTAACTCCTCACCAAGTGCCCTTGAGCAAGGCACCTAACCCTAACTGCTCCCGGTGGTTGTGTGTCTCCTTGCATGGCTGACATCGCCATGGGTTAATGTGAGGCAAATAAAGTGCTTTGGATAAAAACCCTTTATAAATGCAGTCCTGTGAAAAAGGCTTTGTATTTATATTGAGCACCCCCGTTCATCATCGGGTGCGCACACTCCAGCGCGTTCTGGTCACATCGATCAGTAGCGCGGTCTCGTTGGTAAAGTGAAGTCTCTGTTCTTTTTTTCCTTCTGATAACGTGTGGTACCGTGTGCGTCAGTGCAAAGTAAGTTACAGTGTTTCAGTCTTTACTTTAACTGTATTATTATGATATCAGTGCCTAATAATAGCACTGATCCCTATCCGGGAACCATCACCTTATCGTGGTGGAGAGGTTTGGGTGCCCCCATGAACCTGAGGGCTGTGTTGTCTGGAGC
>JAODTR010000804.1:0-13427 GCA_025399935.1 Amblyopsis rosae
TCTGAACCATTCTTAGTCTGGCCCCTCCCCTGAGACCACTTTGCCTTGGGAGACCCTACCAGGAGCACAAGGCTCCACACAACACAGCCCTCAGGTTCATGGGGGCACCCAAATCTCTCCACCACGATAAGGTGATGGTTCCCGGAGAGGCACTGTTTTTCAATTATAGCAATTGTGAAGCACTTTGTGATTATTGTGTGTAAAAAGCACTATATAAATACACTTTACTTAATTTAATTACAAATAGAACATTATTTTAACTTTTTTTTTATTTTAACACCAGTGAAGGTATAAACTATGGCTAAATATGCACAATTGTTTTACATGTAGAAAACTTTAGAGAGGTTAAGCCTTCAAAACAGTTAACATTTAAGTAATATGACAGGATGGAGATGCCAGAGCGAATCTATGAATACTTTGTTATTCCTCCTACCTGGATTTCATCCATAAGCATTTGTGTGTGTGTATGCATGTGCGTGTACGTGCGTGTGTGTGCGCGCGCGTGTGTGTGTGTGTCTGCGTGTGTGAGAAGGCAGCTGCTCCAGACCAGCAACCTGAGCAGCAGTAATGGCAGTACAGAGGACCTGTTCAGAGATAGCATTGACTCCTGTGATATCGACATCAATGAAAAGGTTTCTATCGTCTATATTGTGATTTTGTGCTGTCAGGCTCTTCAACCCTTTCAGACAGTTTTCCACTTTAAATTTAAAACATTTATTATTATAGTTTCACAAATAAACATCACACTCAGGGCCTCATGTACGTATGTTAGCATGTGCAGTGTAAATTCGAGCACAGCCAAACCGCAGATAGCGCACGCTGTGCCATCGCATTTTACGTTGTGTACTAAACTTGCGGCTGATCGAGTAATCAGCGCTTGGCACCACCCTCTGAACTTGAAGTAGACACTGTGTCTATGTTCCAGCCATATCTGTAAGTTGCGGCGCCCGAATGGAATGGAACAGCAGACTTATGTTTAACAATCATGAAATAGACCTATTTATAAATAGCCTACTTGTCTATATGTATCGTCAAACCTAGAGATAACAGGGGCGTAATTCTACCCCAAAATAAATCCTTCAGCACGTCTCTCCATGGCCTGTCTTCATCTTGTTTGGATGAATCTTGCCGTTGCTTGCTTCTCCTGTTCAAAGAAACCCTCTAACTGGGATAACACCTGCTTTTCAGAGGCGGAATATTTTCACTGCACAATCAACTTGCACTTTGCATCGCAGTTTACATACATTCAGCTGAATAGGTAATCACTCTCTCCTTACGCATCACCTCCCATTTGTTTGCGTGACACTCCCAATCTCCCTTCGACCCTACCATTAATGCATGTGCATGAATAGGAAAGGCAACATGCGATCCTGTGTTTCTTGAGCAGGCAGAATAGCGTTTTAGCCATGAGCGTGCTGTTCATACATACAGTACAATGCTGCCATGTTTAAGGCGCAAAGTTCGACGAAATTACGCCTAAAACGGGCGCTAACACATTAGTACATGTGGCTCTCAGAACTCTAACCGTGGCCACAATCAAATTAAATAGGGACAAACGTATCTGTTAGAAAGGTTCATATTATATTATGTTATATTAGTGTTAACCTATAATATAATAGTAGCATCATTATTAGAGTATATTTGGTATCTCCTAGGGGTGATTTAATCCTGATAGTTGTCACTACGCACCCAGTTTAAGGGCGTGGTCTGTGGGTTACGCTGCAGCCTACCTGTATACACGGCAGAAGCCAGAGTAGAGGGCAGTCAAAGCGAGTCTGCGTGTGCCGGTCCACATGGAACACTAGTGCGTTCTTCATTTAAAAACCACTTACACTACCTCATTGGCCTTGCTTTATTAAAGACTCTATACTGTACAAGACTCTGTGCGTTCTTACCGACGCCCTGGGAGCGAGATGCTGCATAACAGTCCAGAGCCAGCTAACGAAAATACAGTCCTTACTGCACCAGTGGACCCTCCACTACAGTATCTTTCCACACATAGGGGCAGAAATAGGGGCTGGCTTGATGTGAGCATCTTATAGTATGACCTTATTGTTTTCCTTTTAAGGCTGTTAGGGTTCCTGTGCATGTCCTGCTGTCTGGGGAATTACAAAAGCTATACAAAAGCTATAAGTGATGAATGAAAAGTGTTTAAAATATGTATGTTTTATATGAATTGTATTGGTGTCTTGTATTCTGTGATTTATTGCACTGTAGAGCAGCTACTGCATTGTGATCATACACTGAACACGGAAAGACATATTTGGGTATTTTTACAGGACAGTACAGTAAATGCCTCTTTCTTCTCCTGGCCAGGTGAGCTTTCTGGAGAAGAAGGTGTCAGAGTTGGAGAGTGACAGTTTAATGAACGGTGACCTGAAGTCTAAGCTCAAGCAGGAAAGCACACAGCTAGTACACAGGTACAAAACCTTTTTATCCACCACCTGTCAAATATAGTGGTTTATAGTTTATAACCTCACCTTTGTTTTTGCTCTCATCTTCAATGAGTTGAAGACTAATATCTACTGTATGAAAAAAACTGTTAAAATGCTCTCTTGTTGACATATTTGTTCAAATCATTGTTATGGAACACTTCACCTTTGCCATGACAGCTGTGGCTGTGGCATGTCCAGATGCTGATTAAACAACATGATTATTTATTTCACAGGTTTCCCTTGGACTGGTCCCAATATAAGGGCACTCTAACATGTGCAGGGATATACATACATCTCAGAGAATCTCTTTATTGCACAACATTGTTCTTGTGAAGCAATTTCTGCATGTAGGAGAATATGTACAGTAGTTATAAAGATTGCTAATTCCAAAGCCCTCTGGATCATGATCCTTTGCATACACAGATAATCGGCATGTGTGCACGTGTTACGATTGTGTACAAGAGAAAGTGAAGTATACGTTGAAGAGTATGCGTTAATGTCTGTATTGTGCGAGGCCACACATTTGGTGCTATACTTTGGCCTTTAATGATTGAGTGTAGTGTGTTGCATAACTTGTGTTGTGCGTTGTGCTGTAACTTCAATATAGAGCGTATGTGTGTACTACCGATACAGGGTCAATGAACTGGAGGAGCAGTTGAAAGACCAGGAGGCGCGGGCTGAGCAGAACATAGCGGATGAGCTGAGACGCCATCGGGAGGCCTACAGCAAGATGGAGAGAGACAAGAACACCCAGATAGAATTACTGACCAACCGGTACTGAAAGCAATCAATGAAACAACATGTTCTGTTGAAGGGACACCCCTGGTTTGTGTCTGGAATTACGCTTGTGGTGGAAAATAGTGTTGTGAAAGCATGTTTGTTTTGGTTTGACACCTTCTCTACGCGTCAACATACAGCATAGACCTCATAGGCTGTCAGTTATCTAGCACTCACCCTAGCTGCCCACCTCTACGTGGACAGTTGTTTGTGCAACACTAAGCTAAGGTAAAAATGTGGGGTTCTGAGTCAGAGAATTGACCTTTAATGTTTGTTTGAATGGAATGCATTGTTTAATGTGCCTTGAAAGGCACAAAAACAGCTCAAAGCCTGACTCCACCCACTACCCAATTCACAAAGTGAATAATCTGGCCACGCTCTATTGGGAAGTGTTCGCAGCCGATTCCTCCTACTTTGTGTAGACCTCTGGTTAATCTTGAAACTACTGGAAAGCACTGAACCAGTCGGGATTGCTACAACTGTTTTGATCTCCTCATCTAGCTCTTCCACCGTTTAAAAACATGCTTGACTTCAACACCATCTCAGTAACCCACCTTGCTTGGACCACCCTGGCTGTGTGAACGCTAATGTGAACAGGGTTTCCAGACTATAATCTCAGCTAAATAAATTTAGTTGAGAGAAATAATCCGGTGGAGCCAGGCTAGAGTAAAGGGAGGGGAGGAGCTGAGAGTGGGACCCCCGTTAACGTTAACATACGTATGAGCGGACGGACTGTGTCTAACTGTGTCAAAATGTGCAATTTCGGACATAGGCGTTTTTTCTTCTTGAATGCGATGCTCGATGGTAGTCATCAAGATATCACTAATCTGCTATGCAGAGAACATTTATTTTATTGTCCAAGTCTTTTGCGATTACGTTTTGCAGTGCGTTGAGAGATAACTGATATGATGATGTGTGAGGCGAAGCCAGGGGCATTTGTTGTGAGCAGTGTTGTTTATGTTCCTATTCACGGAGCCAGGGCTGTGTAGAAGTACGCACAGAGAATGGTTAGCTAGCGTGTACAACAATTCAAAGACAAAGACGACGTGGAGCTGAGAAGGGAGGTGTTCTGGAGTGAGTTTAGCAAGCGAGCTTAAAACCTCCTTCATTTAAAGGGCAAATGTTTGTGTTGGTGACTCAGCTGAGTGACAGCTGAAGTGGGCGGACCACTGTGGCCTGCCTGAATTACGCTATAGGCTTGATTTGTGTTTGCTGATATTGTATTTGTGCTGTTCCAAGACTTGTCTTTTAATGTTAACTCAGCTTCTTGGTTTTAGGCTATAATTGGCTAGCACATCCTCAAATGTTCCAGCTACAATAAAGATACATGTCATCATACTTGTGGACCTTTATTTGTTTAAGAAGCAGATAATGATAATGACATGCATCATCAGAACAACCTCTCTAGCCATATTGGCACTAGCCTACACAGTTAGTAGGTTCCACTAACAGGACATATAGCTCTTTGAAACTGAATGTTGCAGTAACTGCTACAGATTAAGTAGGCTATGCTCTGCTTCTTGATAACAACATACAAAACACATTTCAGAGAGAGACATTTGGCAAGACAAGGCAAGGCAAGACAAGACAAGGCAAATTAATTGTAAAAATCCCAAACTAGTTATATTTTTTAATCAATTTGGTCTGCCCCTCCTTCCTATTTGTTGTCCACTGGTATAGGCCATTATTAAACAGATCTTACAGCTGGATGTGTGTAGATATCTATCTTAACATGTTTGTTATCATCTCATCCTACTGTAGTGTAGGTCTACTGTATCACTCCATCTTAACATACAGGGCTGCAGTGGAGGCATGCTTCAAAGCTGTGATGCTGAAAAGGCCCCACACACTTCAAAGCCCTGTTAGATGAAAGCTTGTGTGACATCTTGCTTCTCTTTCTAGAGCTCAGCAGCTGGAGGAAGAGAACAGTGAGATGTCTGCCTCCATGTACCGACTCAAGTCACAGACAGAGAGACTAGATGAGGTGACCTGTGCTCTCTCTCTCGCTCTAAATATAATATTTTATATTGAATTAGCGGGAAGACAAGGCTTTCTTTCATGCGGGGTTTGTGTATTTCCATATTAATACTTATCAACACAGTGGTACTCGTTCTGCACTGAAAGCATACTTGTTGATCATGTAATGCTAAGCAAATGAAAGGACTCACACACAGATGACAGATCACAACCTGAAGCAGGAGTCAGTCTTCACCCTGAGTAACTTACAGCATCACAATAGCAAACACTAATTATTAACACTGTGTGTGTGTAGGAGCTTGGATAAATGTATAGGAATGCATCACAACTTATTTAAAAGTCCTGGTTTGCGTGTGTGCGTGCATGTTCGTCTGCAGGAGAAGCAACGGATGACGGACAAGTTGGAGGACACCAGCCTGCGTCTGAAGGATGAGATGGATCTCTACAGGAAGATGATGGACAAGCTGAGGCAGAACAGACAACAGTTCCAACAGGAGAAGGACGCCATGCAGGAGGTGTGACGTCTGTCTGTCTGTCTGTCTGTTGATGTGCAGCACAGCCAATACACAACCATACACGATCCCTTTGGCACCCATGCACACACAGGCACGCACACACACTTGCGCACGCACACAGAGCTATTGTTGAATTGTACTGCAGATATATATATATGTATATATATATACGATAGATAGATAGATAGATAGATAGATAGATAGATAGATAGATAGATGCTGACTCTTTCCACTGTGTGTAGCTTATAGAGGATTTGCGGAGGGAACTGGAACACTTGCAGCTTTACCAGCTGGAGACTGAAAAGCCGGGGCGTAGTCGCAGCGCCTCCTCTGGCCTGGCTGACTTCAACAGCAGGAGTAAGGAAACAGAGCTGGATCACGAAGTGAAGAGGCTCAAACAGGTACAGACGCAGCGAGACACAACAACAATCCCCCTGAACCAGCCTAGTTTAGGGATACTGAAATGTTTACTCACTTATTCAGATAGTTACATATACACTTACTCACATATTAAACCAGTCAGGGTATTTCCTATGTAATATAAGTACAGCATGCATAATATTTGAGCTGAAAATGTATTTTGATTCCAATCTACATGAACTACTTAGTTGAATATCAACTTCTACAGTTCAAACAGAGTAGTAACAGATCCAAATTGAAAACAGAATTGAACAAAGCACATACACACAGACTTTTGAGAAATAAATATAACTGCAGATAGCAAGGCAATTGTCTAGACAGGAGTGGATCGCTAAATGCGTTTTACAGTAATGATGTTGAAAATGGTATCACTAGGACCGTGCTTGAGTCACTACACTAACATGCTTTATTATAAGATGTTAAGCCTTGGCACATGCATGCATGCGTATGTATGCACAACTCCTAAAGATGTATTATGGTGCAGGGTCCTTTGTGTCGCTCTATACCTGCCAGTGGCCAGGGATTTACACACTATGCTCCTTCTTAATTTTTTTTCTGTCAAGAAGATAAAGTTACTTCCCATTGGTTAGATGCAGCATCTTTTTTTCAAAAGAGAATTCAAGATTCAATGCCTTATTAAAATTACATGCAAACCAGGCAGGTGCTATGAATGTGCTGCAGTTATTCATTTGACTTCTGCACTGTAAAAGCAAATGGTTTAAACAATTGTATTAAGAGAGAATTACACAAATACAATTAACCAATAAATTCTTGTGAAAGTATTAAACAAATATAGCATAGAGAATATAGAGAACACAGTTGAAGACTAATGAGAACTATGCTAACTAGTACCACATTGTAGTTAATGTGGGTATTTGATATTTGATTCCAGATAATTGGCTGCTGAAGTAAGTAACTCAAATGTCATGTTATTGTTTCCAGGCCCTGTTACGTGCGCTAAACTGGCGGCTTCAAGGAAACACAACTGATAAGGGTTAAGATAAGATAAGGGTAAAGAAAAGATATTTAAAGCAGTAGCAGACGTTTTAAAAGCAGTAGGTTATAAAAGCAGATGGTTAGCCTGCACATCCTCAAGGGGATGAACATGATGCAGTCATTCTTGTGACATCAGAAAATAAGGAAACTCATTTTCGTCTGCGTGCCTGTGCACCGTGTGTGTGTGTGTGTCCAGCGATTTGTATCTCAGGACTTTCTCCTCCCTGAATTCCAGCACCTGATGTTGGCCGGGGCATGGCTCCAGGCTGGTATGATGGTAAAAGACGCCGTCTCCTGTTGTCTTTGATTAACAACTAATCATATCAGAAATGGCTGAAATGGCCGGTGTAGGCTGACCTGTACACATTTAGCATGAGGAAGGAAGTTCATCAAGGAGTCCCTACGAGAGCCTTGCCAGGATGTAACACTGCATAACCTGTGTTCTGCACTATAGCTGATGCCAAAATAGATGTGTTTCTGAATGGCTGCTGGCTGAGACACTAAGAACACTGTGTTTTGTTGTAGCTGTTGACAGAAGCTGAAGTAGTTTAATTCCTCTAAATGTTTGAAAGGTGGTTGTGGCCATGTCTAAATTCTTTATTATGCTATATACACACTACAATATAACATTATTTAAGTATGTATCCATAGTATGTAGAATGCACAAGCCTTGCATCATACAAGCAGCATACTGTACTTAGCAGACTGGCTGAGAGAATTACATTTACCATTTAAGTTAAGACTGTCTGTACATAACCCTGAGGGGGAAGTTTCCTTTTCATTAAATTGCATATTGGTATGCAGTATAGAGAATTCAGACACAGCCCGCGATTTGGACAGCACAGTCAGTGCAGACTGGACCTGATCCTATCTCTCACTTGCTCTCTGTCTTCCCATTTCTTTGTGCCTCCAGGAGAATCAGAAGTTAAGAGAGCAGAATGATGACTTGAATGGTCAGATCCTCAGCTTAAGTTTGTATGAGGCCAAGAATCTGTTTGCCACTCAAACCAAGGCCCAGTCGCTGGCTGCAGAGATAGACAACGCTTCCAGGGACCAGGTAAAAACAAAAAAGTACATGCATAAATACATCTGGTTGGCAGAAACCTCTTTTCTTGATAACATGCGACCAGGTCAAAATATTACGATGTACTTAATAACAGGTGTACAGTTCCAGTATGTCCTGAGACAAATTAGTTTGTTTCCCCCGACAGTTTATGGCTAACAAAAACAACCGACCCTAACTCCCTTTATATATAGTAGTGTCAGTCTTTTTGAAGATTAATCAAATAAATAAAATAAAATGAACAAACTCTGAACTACTCTGGAACCCACTTTCACCCTAAAACGTTGTATGATGTACTTTGCTTTGTAATGTCACAACCATCTTTTTAGGTCATGTCTTTGAATGAGAACAAACTTCTAACTTCCTAGAGAGTATACATAATACAGAGGTCATTACTGGACTATTTGTGTGGATACTACACAGTATAGTGTCACATAATATGTAGGTATTCTGTCCCTCAGTTTTTACTCATTTGAAAGAACATACAGTTTACCATGATTTATGAAGATATCCATGCATTAATAGCATGAATATCATGTTGCATCACATTTATAAAGCAGAGTGGAAGTCTAACTGACAACAATCTCTACAGTTAATGGAGGCCCTGAAGGAGCAGGAAGAAATCAACTTCAGTCTGCGGCAGTACATGGACAAAATAATTCTGTCCATTCTAGACCACAACCCCTCTATCTTGGAGATAAAGAAATAGCAGCAACTCTGGAATGACTGTCCTGGAATTCACAATCATTCCAGTTATCTATTATTTGAATTTGGGAATCCCGAGAATGAATCTCTGTGGGTGAGGCGTGTAAATAACTTTGGCTTCCTGAACAGGGATTTACACACCAAACTAAAGGGAGATTTTTAGCCAGTGACTGTCCTACTACCATGGCTCTTCAGTTAGACACAATTCATCTCATCACAGAAGACCAGCTAAAGTTCACTTATAAAATGTTCACTTATAACATTTAGCAGATGACGACATTAGGGCTTACTAAGATAGACAGACAATTCAACACATGCAGTAACAATATAAGGCCAAACAACAAGCTGAAACTGAGAAAATGGTTATTGGTAGTTGAGATAAAATGTTTAATCTACTTAAAGATTTCAGGAGATAAGACAACTCAGCTATCAAAGTGCATTACTAAGACACTGGACATGTGCTAACTTGAATATAAAAACTGGATCAAAAGCACAACAAACCTGTTTGTGTCCTCTATTGTATAATGTTACAGATTACGTTGAGATGGGATATCAACAGAGTACTAGGTTGCTATCTCATAGAAAAGCATGTTTGCAATCAAACACAAATAGGTATGTTGGAGTAGTTGGAGTGGGGTAGACAGGGATGAGGACTGATGTGAATGGTAATTACCAGTCTACAACCAGCAGATTGTAATGGATTGTAATGTAATAATACTGTAAATATAATGAATGTATGGTACAATTTAATATTTTCATCTTTTATTAATCCTAAAGACTTTTTTTGTGTATAAACCTCTACATTTGTAATAATATGTAACAATTATACTTTATTGTTTAATGCAATTGAGAAGGCTGTGTTTGGAATAATTACAAACTGCTGTTTTTGCTCTTAACTTTAGTTTTAACTACTTGCACAAAAAAAAAAAAAAAAAAAAACATTTTTGTTCCTTTTGCATGGTTCACCTGCTGCCGTGCCTTTTGGAGATACAGTTTTGGAGATGATGTTGTTGGCTTAACTGTTTTATTTTTTTAAGGTGCATTTGTCTTTGTCTTATATATTTTATGACATGTACATGTTGTAGATAAATAGGGATGATTTGTATTCATGTGCCAGTCATGGATCTTTTTCATATGGCAATGTAATAATATTTTATACTGTTTTATCAAAATAAGGCTTGTGATAGAGTGGTTATATTACTAGGACAACATGCATAAAACACTATGCTTTGTATGGCAAGTATGGCATGTAGGCTATGCTTGCTATTTAGGTATTCAACTGTCTTCCCAACCTTAACCCAATGATGAGCTTATGGGCAATACAGCCTTTATTTCAGTATTTCTAAACCTACTGACAGCATTTTAGTACCAGACTGAATGGTATGTGAGGAATTCACATTAATGTGTGTTTCTTTGATGAACATTAGTTGTTTCTCTACACAAAACAGTGCAATAAAATTGCTTTGGTGTTATTGTCAAATTTACTACTAAGATTTCTGAATTTATTCAGATTTATGAATTCTGTCTCAACCTAATGTGTGGCTTTTGTTACACATGGATGTATTTGAATTGCAATGTAGCCTACAGCGCTGTAAATAAAAACAATTTATCAGCATGAAAATAAACCCTTGCATTGTGGGCAACAGTGATAATAGCAGCTAATACAAATAATGCAGTTTGAGTGTTTTTATATTAGTTTATAGGACACGAGCTATGCTGTTTTTCATATATTTATTAATTTACGGCTTGCGTTTAACACATTTGGTAAGGGTTGTATAAAATAATTAGAAATGTTGTAATTTTTGGTATCACTTCATTCATATCAAGGAATCTAGTCGATCACAGACCATGGAGAAACTGGTTCTACGTGTTTTTACATAGCTATAAAAATCTATGGCGCCCTCTAGCGTGCGATTTCGGGTGTTCTCTCCAATCCCAATAGGCTACACGGTCATCTTTTTACTAATTTATCGCTGAGCTGAAGCACAAACGGTAAGTCGCAAAACTCACTTGTAACCTTACACAGTGTAACTTACATTATATAAGTCAGTTGTTGAATAAGCATGTTGTCGGCGCCATAGCACTTATGTTGTCTTTTCTATTGGGGCAATTTGCTGTAGCCTACTTGCGTGCTGTTTAGCTAACGTAGCTATTGCTATAGCAATTCATTGACCCCGATAACACAAGTGTAAGGTTACAATGTTATTAATGGTTTTGGCCTGCCTTTACCAGTCAATATATTGATGAGACTTGAACCTACAAACCATCGGAAATCCCTCAAAGGTCACAGTTGAGGGTCATTTTAAATTCTAAAATTAACAAAATAATACATTTGATTAAACTATTGATGATTCTGAATATGTATAGGACAGGAAGCCCCTGAAACAGGCAACTCGTTTCTCATTTTGTCACTTATGGGAAGTTTGATACATTATTTATTTCCACAGCAATACAGTGCACGTGTTGTTTCCTAACAGGGTGTGCGAACTACAGGGAGGGCGAGCGAGCTCTTTTTAAGACATGAGCTCGCCTGAAAACATGATTTGTAAAATGTTCTGGTGGGTCTGTAAAATATTGAAAATGCTAACTGCCTTTGCAATGCATTTCTCCCTGCTTTCACTGTATGGCATCATACTGTGATGTTAAATTGGTTTTGATGGATGCTGACGTTTTGTTGTGTTAATTTGTATAGGCTTTTGCCTAATCAGATGTGCTGACATACAGTAAAGCAAGTAGTTGCACTCTGCAACTACTTGACAAGAGTCACAGTCAAGGCAGGCATGAGCTGTTAAATAGGCACTAATACTAAAACACTACAAATGTATTACAGGGTTCACAATGCCTCAGGACAGCCCCTCTGTAACCCAAAAGCCCACAAACGCCAATAGCAACACCAGCGAAGCTATTGCCACAAGCAGTGGTCGAACCCCAGTCAGAGGTTTGCATTATGGAGCCTGCATTCAAAGATGTGCTCCGCCCGTTGAAAACGGAACCAGTGATGGCAAAAACACATGTTGCATGGTTAATGGGCCAGTGCCATCTGTTAGCATGGGTAAACAGAATGGCCATGTAAGATGGTTTGCTAGAAGAACAGGCCGAAATAGAACTGGTAAATCAAAGCCTGACAGAATCAAATGCGACAACGTCCCAGCAAATTATTCTGTGAAAAGTGCCACAGATCTACAGATGGGTGATGTTGGGCAAGTCAAGGTGCTTAATGGTTTGGAACCGGTGACTCCGAAACAGAATGTGTGTGATCTGAAGGCCCCACCAAAGAGAAAGTGGTATAAAAATAAAAGGTGTGCCATCTTTCATTTGAGATTTTTGCCATTTTAACTAACAAGATTCTTGACATCTCCCAGTACTGTACATTGGGAATTCAATAAATAATTGTTGCTGAGTAACTACAGCCCTAGCTTGTTAGCAGTAAATAAGTAAATAAGAGTAATAGTAAATAAGAGAGTTATACATTTTACATTTTAGTCACTCAGCAGATGCTTTAATCCAAAGCTGTTTAAAGTGTGGTTAAACTCTTACCAGCTTCCTCAATGTCACTATTAACTAACTAGGTTATTTTAAATGTAATAGATGCAAGGTTTCATGCACAGTTCCACTACAACAGTCACCCGAAGCAGAGGACTGGGAGAAAGATCTTCAAGATGTGACACTCTCAGACTGGGAACAGATGACATTTGGGACACTTCCCTATGGTAAATGTAATCATATTATAGAATTTCACAATATTGATATTCTACCTACAGTGAATGTTTAAACCTTCAATATACATTTGGTCTGTAGATCAGTGGGGAACTGTCAGCGCCCTCTAGGCCCTCCTAAAATAGTAAACCTTTCAGACTAAGTAAATAACTATTTAGTATGTAATTTGTTTTAATTTAATCGATTCATAATTAGACAATCAACATCTAAATACAATGTTTCTGACTAAATTATCTCTTCAAACCTGTCTATTCAGTTTGTATTTGAATGTGAAGGGTTAAATGAAACACTGTCTCGGTTGCTACGCTTTTGCAGCTCTGTGATTGGTGATGCCCTCTATACTTTTACGGAGGGCATCGTAATGACAAAGAATTTATAATTATGCAAAGATGGAGCATTGTAATGCATTTCAATGGAGCAAAAATTGAATGCTTTTGGTCTCATAAGTGGGTGTGTCACCAACGGAATTTTGCTGTGGAGGCTGACGTAAGCAGCGCCCAGACAGCTAAATCTACCATACTGTACATGGCCTGATGCAAAGTGAATTTTCTTCAAAACAGTTCGCTGCAGAAATGCCATTATGCCCTCTGACTGATGATACGTAATTGAGAATTAATCTTATGTACTCAAAATACCCATTAACGCCCCCAGAAATAATGGGCAATATTGTGGTGAAATCCATGTACTTTCCCATTGACTTGCATGTAACGCTGGGTTGTTCTGGCATCCTATGGGCCCACCACTTGTGCGCTGTCAAACGGGTGGCAGCGAAGGTCAGGGACCTCGACGAACCAGACCCGGGCGGCAGAGGCTGGCTCTGGG
>JAODTR010000815.1:0-13425 GCA_025399935.1 Amblyopsis rosae
AGTTTCTGACTGACCACTTTCTTCCATGGTACAAAAAGAAGAACCGTGCCTTTCGTCTTCATCTTCATGCACCATCTCATACTGCAAAGAATACCTCTGTGTCATTGGCTGCTATGGGCATAAAAGGAGAGAAACTCATGGTGTGGCCCCCATTATCCCCTGACCTCAACCATATTGAGAACCTTTGAAGCATCTTCAAGCAAAAGATTTATGAGGGTGGGAGGCAGTTCGCATCCAGCAGCTCTGGGAGGTTATTCTGACATCCTGCAAAGAAATTCAAACAGGAGCTGTCCATAAACTCACAAGTTCAATGGATGCAAGAATTGCAAAGAAGGGGTCCTATGTTAACATGTAACTTGCCCTGTTAAGATATGAATGATTGAAATAGATTTTGATTCAGTAAATATGACCTCCTAATGCAAGTTCAACAACTGACCATTTTCAGTTCTTTAAAATGTTTTGTGGTTTGTTCAATGAAATTCAACTTCTACCCTAACAGTTGATGACTTGAGAAATATACTGTTTCGACTATTTAGGAAAATCAGTGTAAAATATAATTTGCCTAATAATTTGGAACACGGTGTATGTATGTATGTATGTATGTTGTCCTGGGATACATGTCAATGGTAGCACTGGACTGCATGTGTCGCACCATGCCACACCCCTAAGTGCAGTTGCCATAGTGATCTGGGAACTAGTGCTCAGCCTCCTATGCGCTACATAGGACATTGCACATACCCACAATGCATCTGTGCTGCTGTGTCAGCTCAGCTGGTGGCTTGCATAAGGAGTTCAGCTGCTTGTTCTCCAGCTCTCGAACGCTGGCTGCCACAGTTGACGCATCGCCACGGCAGTCAAGCCTGACTCAGCTGATAGAGCGGTTGCCACGGCGCGAGAGAGACGGGTTGTTATAATGGATTGGTTGGTTAGTTAAACCTGATTGGGGTCAAATCTGCAGCTGTGTCTCTTGCACATCATCCCACTGTTAAGAATAACTCATCTCACGTTTGCTGTTCTGATCCGTGTGTGTGCACAAGTGGCTTTAGAGCAGTGCAGATTGCCCATAGACAGATTGAGTGATGTTTACTTACTTAATTAACACTGAAGGAATACTGCGTGTAGCTTTAGGCCAGAGCCATGTACAGACAGTTTGGTCATCCTCGTTAACTCCAATGGACCATTTTTTTACAGCAACGGCGCCTCAAAATAGTTCCCGGAAGTTAGCCTGCATACTAAAAGTACCCTCTAAATTCTATTTTAAATGTAAACCGGTGCATTTAATGACTACTTATTACCAGAAAATGTAGTTATAGTGTATACATATACTCAAACTGCCCACCAAGCACTATTTTGCCATAGGTGTAGCCTCTCCATGACCCATGTGACCGTTGAACAACTTCTGTTGGGGTAACTGTTCCATGGCTCTGGCTTTAGCTATAGTCTTCATCTCAGAGCTAAGAAGTATGTGGCCGACTTTGCTATTTTTTGGATTAGTTATTTTAGTTTAGACTTTTTTGTTTTGTTTTCTGGATTTGGAAACTCGCTGGTGTCTTCCATTTCCCCCCCGCTTGTCTTCAAAGACCCCTGCACTGATGACAGCGGTGGGCCCTCATGCACACACGTATCTCTGCTCGCTGTGTTAGCTGTTTGTTTTAAATATGTTTCTGAGTCATGAGGCAGAGGCAATGACAGTTCAGTCAGGACCACTATAGTCAAAATACTTATATTCTATTTTATTTTTAAGTCATTTATATTTGGAGGTAAGGCTCTGTTCCGGGAGCTCCCTGCCCTTTCATGAGCATACAAGGAAAGCCGCTTCCATGCGTGTAAATGGAAAGCCCAAGGCAGGGAGAGCAGCAAAAAGACCCCCCATAGGGTACAGAACAGAGCAAACCTCAATGACAACACCGTGACATTGAGTAATCAAACACAGCATTAAATGAGGAGGTGGGTAGACTGTGGGATGCAAAAAAGCTTGCAGAGGAAGCGCCAAGTATGGGTGAAGGCTGACTAGATTTGCCAAACCTCTGCTTCCTCACTCAAGGAGATGTTTGGTGAATTTGACAAGAAGCATTTTATCTTACAATTAGCTTACTACAGCTGACTAAGGCCAATATGCTTTGCATGCCCTCTCTCCGTGAAGATACGGACTAGCTCTGGGCCTCTTCAAAGTACACTTCACTATCTCCTCCTGCAGATGAGTGCTTGAGCTCAGCGCGTGCACACCGACACGCACGCTGCACCACGTGCACAGCGGGCGTGTCGGTGTGCACAGACCGTCGAGAGACAACAATTGGCAAGGCAAGGGGATTTGACATGAGGCTTGATCTGTGCAGCGCACATTCCCGTGCATTTGTATTTCATGACTCATACTCTGCATGCGTGGGAGTGCCCTATTATCTTGTGTGTGTGTGTGTGTGGGGGGGTGATGACCCGTGTGTGAAGGTCAGGGCTACGCAGTTAGGACATCCTGATGAACACGAACCCTGCTGATGAACCACCTGCTCCATGCGAACACACGCATGCACGCACGCACACACACACGCACACACACAGAGACACACACACAGACCTACAGTATAGAGATCAACACACACCTGCTCTGAGATTGTGCAGTCGGCTACAGCGGCTTTCTATTACTGCAACTACCCATTTAAAATTTCCACAGTACACCTAGATGAGAGGCTAACTTGACCACTAGCCTACACACCAGCTAGCTTAAGGTGAACACAGAAAGTAGCACATTCAGAAGACCTTTGAGTTATTCTCCTGAACGCTTGCTAACTGCGTGCTCAAATAAAAACAATATCCCTCACACATTGAAATGCATTGTGAAGCAAAGCGTAAAGTGCTACAACTTTGTTGCTGTGAGCGGTGTGCGCCACTTTGTTTATGCTCCTATTTACAAAGCCAGGGCCGTGTAGAGGTATCAGATTATTTTTTCAGCACGCACAGAGAACGGTAAGCTAGCGAAATGCGAGGAGATATTTGGTGAACTTGAGAAAAAAAGTGTATCAGCTTACAAATAGCTTGCAATGGGTGACTTTATCTTTAGCTCAAGATGACAAGATGATTTACCCCTGTTACAGTATGTGTTCCTTTTAACACCATCTTCACTGCCTGCCTGCCTGCCTGTCTGTCTGTCTGTCTGTCTGTCTGCATGTCTGTCTGTCCAGGTGTGGATCCTTCTGTCTGTCTGTCTGTCTGTCCAGGCGTGGATTCTTCTGCCTGTCTGTTCATCCCTCCATCTTGTCCGTCCGTCTGTCAGTGTGTCTGCCCATCTGTTTCATGCCCAGGTGCTGTACAGTACGTACCAAGTAGCATCCACAACACAACACGCATTAATAAAGTGTGTCGCTGCCGTACTAAAAAAGCTTTAGAGAGGCATCGCAGAGAGTAGCAGTGTTCGACATTCAACTTCACCCTACCACGCTATCAGATAACACAAAGTGGTTCTCTGAAATCATTATGGCACCAATACGTTACAAACAAGCCTTTGTCTCTCTGTGTTTGAACTGTAAATAAAGGAAAACAACTCATTTTTTAATAGAAAGGGGGGAAAAAAAGCCCAATTATGCTCACACACACTATCCTCTTCTGCTTTCATCCCCCAGCAGCACAAATGTCTGCCTCTGGGAGGGAGGAGGACCTCAATAATACATTTCCTCTGGCAGGAGCTTCTGTCATTCAGCCGTACACCACGTGCTATTTCAGGCTGCCTGCCAGCACCATGGGAGGAAATTGCATTAACAACATGGCAATATCATGAAAATAATGATACAGGCTGTAAGATAGTATATACTGTATACTACTATATCATACTGTGTGTCTGGGTATATTGCATAGTTATATCATTATCATTTTTATTTTTTATGACGTTATTTAAACAAAAATGATCGTCAGCAGTGAGTGTCAGCTGTAAATAATATAACTATTATTATTAAATTAATAAAAAGGAACGGGGATAGTGTAGTATACTGTGTTATAGAAATGGCCCACCACGCAGAAGTAAAGAATTTTATGTGTGTATTGCTCCATGCCGTTAGACATCACTGAATTACTACATTATTTATTATTGCATGTAATGCTTGCTCACAGCATGTCTTTTTCACATGCATTATTAAAAAGGCATGAGTAGGAGAAGGATGAAAATGATGAAATATTTCAATAAATGACATTTCTCCAGGCGTATGACAAAATTTAGATTTTCCTCCGTTTTCACTTATTTATGTTCCTCCCCAAATAGGTTATGACCAGATTAGAATCTAGGGACGGCACCGATCCGATACTGAGATCGGAAATCGGTCCGATACTGACTTAAATAGCTGGATCTGTATCGGTGACAATTGGACAGTTGTTACCGATCCATGGGGCTGATCCAATTGAATGAATTTACACATGTAGGTCTACTATCAAGCATCAGCCATGTCTAACCTACCCAGGCCACACTATCAGCCACAGGTTTAGAAAATGCATCCAAGTCCTAAAATAGAGGTTGGCTGTCTGTACTTTGCAACTTAACTTAAACCAACCACTCAAGCTAATACATCAATGACAACATTGTAATATTTCCTTATATTCATATATAGCATATTTACAGAGTTAGGAAAGCAATATTCAAGCCTGATGGTTACAAAACATGATTCCCAGTATCTTCCTCAGACACATTGTGGAACACAGCTTAATTTAACATTGGAATCGGATTGGTATACTCGGTATTGGCCGATACCCAAAGTGCAGGTATCTGTATAGGTATCGGGACTGAAATAATTGGATTGTGCCATCCGTATTAGAAACCAGTTTGCAGGTATTACAGTAAATCTGCTTGAAGTATTAAATCATGACTTATTATAAAACCTTTTGCATAACAGAAATATTGTATTCATGAGCGTTACAATTATTCATATTTTTATAGTGAGGTTTTGGAACAAGGGCTGTGCAAGAATAATTGCTTTGCTGCAGGCATACAACATAATAAAGTGTTAACTATTGATATCCTGAGTGTATGATTTCAAACATGCTCCCCACCCAGAACTGTGTTGTGTACTCTATGCATGTGTTGTTTCACAGCTTTTAACTAAGCGAGCGGTAGCTTGAATCATTGAATCAAAATGCTAAACTTGTGTCTTCCCTATGGTTGCACAAGACAAACATTACATTGGAAACGTGTTTTAAGTTTTCTAAGCACTCATTGTGTGTGCCTGTGAAGACAGACTGGGTTTGATATAACTACAGTAGTACTGAGAGAGGAGCTCTTCTCAGTATGAAAACATGCGGCAATTTGCTGCAATTGCTGATGTCACAAATGATCTCTGAATAGTCACAAAGTAGGTGAATGTTGTCCTGGCCAAGAGGTGTGAGATGTTGACGCGCCCAGACAGAGATGCAAGAGGACTAATTAAATGCAGGGTTTGAAACATTGCAACACATTGTGAAGCCAAGCGGCATTGGTGTTCACCACGTGTAGACGTACTGGATTATTCTTTCAGCACACACAGAGAACGGCAAGATAGCGAAATGCTAGGAGATATATGGTGAATTTGACTAAGTGTATAAGCTTATAATTAGTTTACAATAGCTGCCTATACCCTTAAGTCATCAGCTGTCTACAGAATATAATTACAGTGCACCTGGTTAAACCCTCTCAGAGATAATGCTAATAGCCTATATTGGAAACGGCTTGTACTGAAACGATGTTGATTAAAGGGTAAATTGTCATTTGACAAAATGTTGGATGATAGCTTTTGGGTTTCAAGCAGTTTGCTTATATTGTTATATTGTTTGTCACACAATGACTATATGCATAATGGATGACTATCTTTAAATATGCAATTGCATGTAAAAACAAAACTGGATGTTGTAGAGTCAGTAGTGAAATCTTCAAACCATCCATAGTAGTTGCATTACATTTTTGATAGAATAAGGCCTCCTGAGTTAAAGGTAATACAGTTAATGTGTGACCTATATTCACATACCGAAACTGCTAACCGTAAAAGCTAAAGCCCTATTCGCCACGTCCTCATTTGTTATTCTGTCGATGCTGAGATCACATTGGAGCTTTGTTGTTGTCCGATGTGGTGTGCGTCTCCAGCTGGTGTTTCAAGCTGAGACCAGCCTCCATGTTTCATTTGCAACCAGCTGAGTGACACAATCCCTGCTAGCAGCCGTACGATTTCTGAGCCAATTATCCTGTACGAATCGATCAGTATCTCAAATATGGTCATATTGTTGCCAATTGACTCAAATTGGAGATATGGACTTTAACCATTTAGCCAGAGCGATAAGAGGGGAACAGGAGGTAGGGGGGAGAAGAGAATGGTAATGATAATGATAATGAAAGCGGGCGGGGTGCCCATATGGTAGAGAGGAAGAGGAAGGAAGGAATACCACGGAAACAAGGATCACAGAGGTTGAGGAAAGAGCGCGCCATGTTAGCGGTTAACGTTGGTGAAGGTGAATCTACAGTAACCAGAATCTCACCACCCAATGCACTCTATATGCAACCAGAGCAACATAACTTAAGAGAATCAGGTAGTGGCTGGGAAGACCTGGGTGTACACCGCTTAATTTGGGTGCTGCTGTGCATCGCATCATGGGAAGTCTGCAGATAATAATTATTTTGAAAATATAGGTCAATATTTATAAATGTTTAATGTTGAATAATTCAATATTTACAAATATTTAATGTTAAACAATTGTATGTATATGATTGTATTTTAAATATTAATTCAATAAGTATATGATTGTATTTTAATATTGTTTAGAGCAAGCATGTTTAATAACGGTGTGATTGCGGTGCATTTTATTAGCAATTTGGATGCAGGATGCATTATTTCTCCACATTATACTTTAACAGCGCCCCCTAGCTGTTATAGAACTGTACAACCCCTGATAACTGCCCTTGTTGAACCCATTATTAGATTATCAACGTAATCCCCGGTAGAGACACATTCAATGATGTCAGTAAGTATGCAATGATAGATCGGCAGGAGATCAGAATCGGCCGATGTCCATTGAAAATATGAGATTGGTGGTATTCAGATTTACCCTTCTAATGGCCGATACGGAAAAACAATCATTGTTTTAAATTAATTTAGCCTTTTCTTGATTTCATGCATTTACGTGAATAACATTTAGATTTTTAATTCATTATTAATATATATATATAATGTATAAAATAGGTATTATCAAAACAATATAAAGCCGATCAGGCTAGTAGCCTACAGTAGTTTGCATGAGCCACCATTAGCATGTTGGGAGATACAGGGGAGGCTGTGGGTAGAACGGGGCAACAGGTGATCAAGAAGTCACTGGTTCAAACCCAGCGACCAGGTGTCCTTGAGCAAGACACCCAAACTTAACTGCTCCTGGTGGTCAGATGACACCTTGCGTGGCTGACACCACCATCGGTGTGTGAATGGGTGAATGTGAGCCTATACTGTAAAGCAGCTTGAGAGGCTGGCAGTTTGGGAAAGTGTCATATAAATGCAGTCCAGTCCATTTACTGTCTACGAATCATTTGGCCAGAAAAGTATTCTCTGTCCCCCTCCCCTCCCCTCGCTCCATCTTGAATCCACTACAGCTGGTCCTTTTCTCTTTTGAATTGGCAGTTATCCTCCTCAGTTTATCCTCCTCTTGTAGTCTCAGGATTAGTATGCTGTAGTACTGTAGCAGTTTACAGCGTTGTGTTGTTTATTCTTTCAGTTGAAGTGTACACACACACACACACACACACATGCACACATGCACGCACATACATTTAAGCCTACAGAGCTCTCAATATTACAATGTTTCTTTTAGAATATGATGTATGTTTGTGTGTCAGGTGCAGAGAGTTAACAGCACACCCAAAACACGCGTCACGATTTAAAGGATTGCTCTGTTGAACGGGCCTTTTACGACAGATAGGAATATGAACACATACAGCCTCTTGCTAGCATAAAGCCCCTGTCACACTGCAAGCCACCAGCAGCGACGTAGCAACGAGAGACAATTGAAAGTCAATGTGATTCGGCGACTTGAAGCGATGACGGGCGAAGTAACGGTCGGCGACGCAAAGTGGACGGGTACCGAGTTCAACTAGTCTCAACTTCAGGCGACGCGTTTGACATCGTTGACTGACAGACTGATTGAAACATTTTGATTGGGAAAGATATGAGAGGGATACCATGGCAACCAGAGCCTGGAATGTAAACAAGTGACCAACTTTCAGCGACAAAACCACGGGCAGATCGCTTGCCGTGTGTCCGGGCCTTAACTGCCCAATAGCACACACACACACACACACACGCACGCACGCACACACACACACACACACACACACACACACACACACACACAATCAATTCCTTTAGAAATAATAAATGGTTGAAATGTAATACCTGCAGAGAACGTGTCTAGTGGGAAAACACAACAAGACCGGTGGATGTTAGCCAGCCCTGAATCCACTCTTCCTACAACAGTACAACAGTGGTGGTTCAGACAGCGATATTTTCAATTCGTATCACGCTTGTTCCCCTCTGCCTTCATATAAAGTAATGCTGCTCGTCTCCCCTGAGAGAAATCAATGTGGCCATCATTCTATTTCATCTTCATAACTTTTCCAGGCCCCTTAGATCCTTTAACCAGTTACGTTCAATTCCATAGTCTCGGTTAAAGCCTAAGGATGATCGATCATACTTTTTCTGCCGTGGCCCTTAGACTTTGAAATAATCCTTGGCTATAAGACCATCCCACACCACCGACATACATTTAAATCTTTTTTTCTTGGCATTCAAGTCAGCTAAGGGACACCTGAGCTTTACTGCTTTGTTTTATGCTTCTGTGTATTATTTATTGTGTATTTATATTTATTCTTGTTTCATAAAGTTTGTGTGGATTATTTTGTACAGCACTTTGGTCAACATTGGTTGTTTTAAACTGTTTTATTATAAAAAACATTGCTTGACTTATCTACGGGTGGGAGAAGGTGGTTGTTTAATTTAACGTTTCTCTCTCTGTGTCCTCAGGGTGCGTTGTCTCTGCTGCATCGACTTTGGCAAGGTAAGTCAGCGTTTATACAGTATGTGTCATAAAGCTCGCAGCAGAGTGCCTTGAAACCAGGCATGCCAGTGCCTTGTTCATAAACAAATGAAATGTAATCAGTTTGATATTTAATATGATGAATCGCAGTGATTACCAGATTCTGTTGCTCAATGTAAAGTACATCCACACATTTTAAATATTCTGTTTGTTACTATGCCAAATATATCAAGGAAGAGCAGGGACGGTGGTCCAACCTCTATTAGGCTCTGTTGTATCTAACGGACACAACCGTACATATTCTAGGAGGCCGGTGGAAGTGTTTCCTCTGCTAATCCTTCACAGGTCTTCACAGGCAGCCTCTTATTAGAGTAGAAATGTGATTATGCCAGTCTAGTGGCCATAGAGAAGTCTAGAGCCATCCGGAGGGTACATGTGAATACGGCAGCGTCGTACGTCAACAATGGGACAACAGCCAGAGCGCATGCTGGGTCAATCTGGAGCCGCTATGGCTGGACAAAAAAAAGCACGATTCTATTATGACCGGCGTGCGTGTGCGTGCGTGTTCATGTGTGTGCGTGCGTGCGCGTGTGCCTGTGCGTGCATGCGAGCGCGCTCCTCTCTCTGGGCCTCTCTGTGTGTCTCTTCAAACACGCTTCACTGTGAACCGGGTCTGTTAGCCGCCTGCACCCGACATTAGTGTTGCCTGTAGGACGCACCGTTGACCCAAACAATAGGAAGTAAGGCCATTCTACAGGACATTGCTTTTGGAAGCACACACACACACACACACACACTATCTCTCTCTCTCTCTCTCATAGTGTGTGTGGCTGTTAACCTCAGAGGAAAAACCTCAGAGGGAATCACCCAGCAGGCTTCATCAGTAAACATGAGGAGTGGGCCGGTGGTGGGGGAGGGTGTGGTGTGGCAGGACCGTAAAGTCGTTTCCCGCCGACGGCCGACTCTTGGCAGAGCGGTCAGCAGCATCACGCTGCCCGGCTAGTCTCCTAACAGTGATAGACGTTACAAAGGGGAATTTAAGTGGAAACCTTTGTTTACATTGGCACCTCGCCTTATTATGGAGTCATGTGTTTAGACTAGATTACGTTTGAGTCATTCAGCAGACTCAGCTTTTATCCGGAGGCCAAACAAAACAACACTGTCATACAAAAACTGAAAGGCCATCAATGTACTTCTACTGACCTTTGTTTTGCCATTTCTAAAGCTTCAAAGAGTTATACTACATTAACAGCCATGCTACTGTGCATTTAAACATTTATACTACATCAACTGACTTTCACTACATGTGAACATGTATGCAGAACATACACAATTAGAGTGCATTAAACTACATTAACTTCAATGTGTTTATATACTAGGTCACAGTATTAAGATGCCAAGATACAGATCTTTCTTTTGGCTGTGAAACATGTCCATCATGTCCATCACTGCTGTTTGCTAACGCTAACTGAAGCATTACTTGAACTGCAAACAATGGGAATTAGTTTGGAAGTGGTTTAAATAATGGACGTGTGTTTGACCAATTAGTGAGACCTAATTGAACATCTTTTTCTTTGCAAAACCCACTCGTTATTTCATGCAGTGTGTATTATAGCTGTGCGTTGGTAACTGAGTGTGCAGGACTGGCTGAATACAAACATGAGCTGGCGTCAGCACCCACATTATAGCCTGATTGGAGGTCATTTGGCTCCGTAGAGAGCAAGGTGTGAGTAATGACTTGGCCTCAGTGCCAGCAGCTCTCCAAATCACTCTTATCACCCCTCCCACTGTCCAGCATAGACTCTTGTTTAATTGTGGCCCTTGGCTACGAAGGGGCCACCCATCATCGGCAAGCGAGCCTGCACCAAAATCAGCTGTGTCCTCCGACTGGACGATGGAGAGAATTTAATTATAATCTCCCTCCGGTGAAATAACCTACGGTGCACAGATATTCAATAGATTCAAGATTCAATCTGCTACTGGTCACACTCACACACATACACACACACACACACACACACACACACACACAGAGCAATAGCAGTGAATGGTAGCAGTGAAATGTTTATGTTATGAAACTGTTTATGTCTTGTGCAATGTATTATTTGTGCTATGCAGGGTTGTTCAGTATGTGGGAGTGTGTGTGTGTGTGTGTGTGTGTGAGAGAGAGAGAGAGAGAGAGAGAGAGAGAGAAAGAGAGAGACAGAGAGAGATTCAGATTGGCTCAGTCTTTGGGAACACTAACCCTTGTGTGAAGGTGAATTGCTGCATGGAGCCCAGTGAGGTAAAGCTGCAATGTGAAAATACATTGTATTGTACTGTAGGGGAGGGGTAGAGAGGGGGTGCGAGGCAGTCAGCCCTCTCTCAGGTGTGGGAGGGGAATGTGCTCTCTGAGCTTCAACCCAAAACAACAGTGTTTTCATTGTTATTTTCCACCCATGGCCATGCCTCCTGTTAAGTGTCATGGAAGGCTGGTGAACGGTGTGGTGTCCACCGAGACAGTGGTGTTGAGCGGTCCTGGTCGTGTCTAGTGCTATTGGACATTTCCTTGGACCTGGGACTCCTGCCGCATCTGTTAATGCTACAATTGACAGACCACTCTTAAATAACTAACTTACAAAATGATTAAAATCTTTCCGATGTGCGTGTTCTTAAGTACGGCACAATGTGAAGCATATTATTCTTAGTATTAATGCTAAATTCTGTTTGCCTACCATCACCTATTGCATCTTGCACGTCCTCCCTCTGTGCTCACTTCCCATGGTTTCTTCCCTTCTTTTTTTCTCCATGTGATTTTAATAGAGGTTTTCCCTTGCCCGGGGGGAGGAGCAGGTTAAGGAGGTGTTGTTTGTTTCCATGTGAAATGTAAGCTGTAAAGCCCTTTGAGACTGCAATGTGATTAAGGGCTATATAAATACAATTTACTTGACTTGACTGTCGACTGGGCCTGTGTGAATCCGAACGTGCGCTATATGCATTGAGCTTGTGCACTAAGACATCTGCATACACCTTAAAGATTGATTGATTGATTGATTGATCTGCATTTTTACAGGGACAATGCACATTAATCAGCATTTCAGTCGCTCGTGTGCATATGCATTGTGCGAGGCCATTCGTATGGTCCTCTGCTTTGGCATGGAAGAGTAGTTTGTGATATTTCCTTGTTTTGTCCATTTATTTAATGTTGGGATGGATGCATCTGTTAAACAGGATAAATAGGTCATACAAATAGTGCATTTTATTAATGTTCTAAATTCATTGTTCAACTCAGATACGGTTGTCAATAATTCACTCCTGTATCATATAAGGAACAAAATATTTACCAAACATTAGAATGGCAGTTCTGAAATGCATAAGGCTAATTAATGCATTTGGTTGTTATTTGAACAACATTGTTTATTTCTCCTTTCCATAATGTTCCTGTGTGATAGATATGTATGTTTTCTTTTAATAAATACCTATTATCGAAACTCAACATGCACTGAATTTGCATTCATTAGGCCTTTGTAATGAATCTGTTCACAGCAAAAATTGGAGTGTTGAAATTTCAGTGTTAAACATATCCGAGTTGATTTCCACTCCCAAAGTGTAATTCTAACACATTTTGATTTAAATGGTGGTCAGTGTTAAGAGTTATTTGAAAGAGTTGATCAATTCAGTGTTAAACAGTCTGGTCAGTATGGTGTTAACCCAATTTAAGACCCGCCCAGTTGTGGCTCTTCGAAACTTTGTTTCTCCCTTTTTTGCAAAACATATCCTGTACGGGTCACATGAATGGTGACTGTGTTGGTCAGAGCCAGTGGTTTGTCTTTTATGGTGAATTTATAAATGGACCTGCATGTTGAAAATGTGTACATAGCCCGCGCATAGAAATAAGCGGCTGTTCTTTTGCGGCTAATATCTTTCCTGACCCGCTGGTATTTAAATGCCATTGGACAGCATGGATTTACCTTTTTGAACAACTTATACAACACATGTGTCCATGACTTCCTCAGGACATTGCTGTCTCCCACAGGTGCAATGTTTTGCCATTTCTGTAAACTTACGTTTATTGTAAAAGTCTTTGGCACTGCCATTCCCTTTTCAAACATTTTGTTTCAGTTGACTGGTCATTTTACTTATGCGTCAAAAATTCATGGTGGGAATGTTCACATGTGAAATTGACCGCCTGATCATTAACAGGTGTATTCAAACCTGGCCGGACCACATCCTGTAAACCTTTCCTGTTGTTGTCAACCTAAATTATTGAAAGCCATTTTTTGTTTTTAATGTCATAATTTTTAAAAACTGATCTTGATATTTCAGTCCAGATGTCAGAATGGAATTGTTTTGGCCAGATTTGTGAATTTCTGAAATTGTTTAGCAACATTGTGTATTCCCCCAGCTTCTTCCCAGATCTGTGAT
>JAODTR010000825.1:0-13424 GCA_025399935.1 Amblyopsis rosae
ATGTACACGCTGGTTTGCAACTGTTAAGAATGAATCGAAAAATGTACCAAAGCGACTGAGAAAAACTGTAATAACTTAAAGGATAGTTGTACAAGCTTCAAATCTCGCACGTTGACGCAAAAACATCTCCTGCGCCACTGTTCCCACGTAATGTGTCTTAGCTGCCACACGGAGTGAGCCTTTGAAATGCATGTACTTATTTTTTTTCTCTCATTCTCTCTTCACAGCTGACTGCATTTGCCTATAAGGACTATTTACAGTTTGGCTATGTGGACCAGGGTCTTTCAGAGACAGCTAATATTTTGAAACAGTTCAACATTAATACATACGCCCCTACCATGCTGGTCTTTAAAGAGAACATAGACAAGCCTGCGGACATTATACAGGTACTTTCTGGCATGACAGAGTGACAGATAGCCAGTTGGGTTGAATAATTAAATGCAATAATCTTCCCTTATTCTTAAAGGTTATGTTATGAATATCATTCCATGCACCCCGTCTACCAAATAGATTATCTGTATTTTTTGAGGATGCAATTCTTCTTCACAGGCCAAAGGAATGAAAAAGCAGATCATTGATGAGTTCATGTCAAACAACAAATTCCTTCTGGTTCCACGCCTCGTCAATCAGAAACTGTTTGATGAGGTCTGTCCAGTAAAACAGTTCCATCGACGCAGGAAGTAAGACATTTATAATTTGATGTCCTTGATATCTAACATTTGTAAACATGATTTTAATTTAAAATATGCAGATGTATCTATCTTTCTTTAGGTTCTACACCAATATATAAGATACTGTATACAGATGTACAGTACACATGTACTAATGCATATATACCTGCTCTAGATACTGTGTTCTGTTGATGACGGATGACGATGAAACCTTCTCTTCTGGGAACGAGGCCTTCCTTTCTTTCGCCTCCACCAATAGTAAAGAGGTGGTGAGATTTGCCTACGTCTACCAAAGGCTACAGCAGCCACTGTGTGATGTCCTCAAGCAGGACAAAGACACAACACCCTCACCTCCACAGGTACAGTATACCTTACCTCTAGCTATTACATTAGGGCGATGTACCCTAGAAAACTATCAGGGCTCCAGACAATAATGTGCTTTCTGTACTGCAGCTATGCCTTTGCTCTAGTGTGCGTTTGCCCTTTCTACAGGTTGTGATCCTTGAGAGGCGCAACGCAGCGGGAAAGGTTTTGTACAAGCCTGTGACGGCGTGGAATGGCAGCGAGGGAGACAAGCGGTGTCTCTCGGAGGAGCTGGAACGTCTCCAGAAGGACCCGTCCATCCTGAACATGGATGCAATGCTGCCTGAGCTCAACAATGAGTTTGCTTCTGTAAGTTCTGTTTAAGAGCTGACACGGAAGTCTGTATTTCCATTGTTAGTTAACAAGTAGTATACGTTATATGATTATTGCTTAATACATTTCTGTGAAGCTAGCCGGTAATGTTTAACTTTGTATGCTTGCTACGTTTGAGCAATTTTCAGTTACTGTGGAACCGCACTCATCACTGGACAAGTCAATAAATTTTGTTCCTTTACAGATGTTTGTTGTCCGATGGATCTATGCATCTTACTATTACCTCTCTGAGGTCATTGATGATATCCTGCATAATAACTGGTAATTATAATAGATATGTGTTTTCTGTCAGTAGAATTATATAATAGATCATATGAAAATATCATGTGATCACATCACATACAGGATAAGAAATGCCCTAGCACTTTCCATAGCACTCACTGTTCTTTAAACGTTGAACATCTACTGTTGCATGAAGGCTATCAACGGAACGCTGTCAGTGTCTGGAAGATAAAGTGCACTTCAATGTCAACATACATGAACCTAGCTATATTTTGCAGGCGAGAGATGATGCCCTTGCTGTCTCTCATCTTCTCCGCCCTGTTCATCTTGTTTGGAACCGTGGTCATCCAGGCCTTCAGGTGGGCTCAGGTGGTCACTTTTGTTTGGGTATAGATCACAGCTACTAATGGCTCCATAAAAGAAAATCAAAAGACAGCTATGAACCAATGCATCTGAACAATAGCCTACAGGAAACTGTATAACCTAAAAAAGACAACAACTTGTAATTTCAGTGACTCAAGTGAAGATAAGCAGGTAAAACCGAAGCCAAAGGATGGGTCCAAAACAGAAAACGGGTCCCCTGGTGCCACAAGGCAAGCCTGCATTTATCAGTAAAACATTACAACCTGATCACCCACAAACACCCTAGCTACCCTAACATGAACTTCATAGACATCTGTGCTGTCTTCTGTGGACCATAGTCGGCCTCCTAAGAAGAACTTTGTGGAGGTGACGGAGCTGACGGACATTACGTACACGAGCAACCTGGTGAAGCTCAGGCCAGGGCACATGAATGTGGTTCTGGTCCTTACAGATGCCTCCAAGAACATACTGCTCAGCAAGTTTGCTAAAGAGGTTTACTCTTTTACAGGGTGAGATTTCACCTCAACCATTCAAACTTTATTTTAAACGTTAATGGTAGTTAATCCAGTAAAACTCTAGTCCTAAATCCTATGGCAACCCCTTTCCCTGAGAACCACTGTCATTGTATGATTTGATCCTGTTAGCCTGGTCAACCAGACCCAATATTCACTTTGTGCATATGGTCTGGTCACGCTCCATTGGGAAGTGTCGTTGACCCCTACTGGTGGTAGACCTCTGGTTAATTACTTCAACAGCATCTCACTAACCCACCCTGATTGGACCGCCAGCAGGGTGGCTGTGAAAACACTCATGCCAACAGGGTTCCAGACTGTAATCTCACTAGTCTCACAATCTCTCAAATGAGAGCAATAGTTGGGCAGAGCCAGGCTAATATATATTTTTATATATATATAAATTAAGAGACCAATGCACAAAAAAAAGTATAAATCATGAAATCTTAATTATTTCCACTGCTATATACTGTATACACACACACACACTTATCCCTTTGTTTTGCTGTACTTCTCCCTCCTAGGAGCCTGACACTACACTTCTCCTTCCTTAACATTGACAAGCACAGTGAGTGGATCAAAATGCTGCTGGATTACGCCCAGGACGCCATGCAGATTGACACCGATGAGGACGGGGGCTGCCAGAAGATAGACTACATTGGCTACGTACTGGCGCTCAACGGACACAAGAAGTACCTGTGTCTGTTTAAGCCCGTCTATACGGGCGAGGACTTCGACAGCAAGTCGTCTGAGGACGAAGGAGGTTTCGTCGGTGGGAGATCGAGACGTGACGAGCATCCACCGCGTCGGTCCAACCGGTCGCGATCCATGTCCACCCTGCAAATCCACCACAAACTGGACCGGCTGGGGCTGTGGATGGAGAGGCTGATGGAAGGCACTCTGCCTCGCTATTACATCCCTGCCTGGCCTGGCCTGGACAAGATCACACCCAACAAATAACTCTTGCTTAAAGTTATATTGAACACTCCTCAAACCCTCCCTCACCTCACACATTCACTTGCACGATGGACTGGATACACGATAATGATAATAATATTCTTGTGTTCTACTTTTCCATTTAGGATTCCATATGGAATTGTACAGGGTGTTACAAAACGATGGACCCAGGTTCAAAGCAGTATATTTCCCGCTGGCAACATGTTACAATTACACAAGTTACAAACACTTTAATGAGTTATGAAGTTATATGAAGTAAACTATACCCCTCTCAAGTGATAAGTTTCATTCAATGATGGTTTGTGGTTGTCAAGATAAAGGTGTTTCAAAATGGCTACATTTTGAAACACTTTATATATAAAAATCAGTACTAACAATGATTTTTTACACAAAATGAATGCGGAATAACACACCGACCAGCACAGAGGATGCATTAGTGTCTATAGCATGTTTTCTGAGAAACAACTGAAGTCGATGACGGTTAAGGGGGAAAAGTAAAACTAGTTTCCAGGTCATTGTCATGCATGTTGATATATTGAGTTAAAGAAGCTACAATATATGGTGGACATGGGTTGAAACAACGTTCAATATCACATTTAACTGTGCTCACATAAAAGCTGCTGGCCTCACATTCTTATGGCATTTATTAGCATAGATATTTTATTTTCGCACTTGTGGGAGAAGTTAAAGCTGGTAATGGGTTTCAATTCAACTACTGTCTGTCTCTGCTACACTAAAATCATATTTAATGTGTTCCCCTATTTGTGTTTTATTCAAGCAAATGCTTCTCCAGCGAAATCACCATTGCTATTTATTTTTCCCTATTTGCATTTTACGCTGGCAAATGCTGCTACAGCGAAATGACTGTGGTCTTGTATGGGAAGTTATGCCTGGTCTCATCAGACACAATCTTATAAACTGGTGTAGGCAGAATGTTCTTGTTACTACCAGACTCTTGATTGATACTGTGAAAAGAGATGCATGTCTCTAACACTGCTTCCATTGCTCTTTTTTAAATAACCTTTCACACATTTTTCTTATAAGAAATTGTTTTCTGATTGCTGCTGTGCATTATAGCTGACAGTCGGGACGAAAATGCCTTTTTTTGTTGTTACACTTTGCTGTACAAATATTTTGTGCAAGTACAGTAGGTTGAGCAATGTCTTTTCATTTTGATCCAGGGAACAGTTATAGTTTATGTACATTTGACTATTAACAAGATTCCTGTAGCAGCACTTAGCTTTATGTAGCAAATAAGCAATGCCATGGCCTGTTCCAACAGAACAAGCTGTTTGTTTTCTGCTGTCCATGTTCTCTGAATGGCTCTGCTTTACTGATATAAAAAACAATTATCATAACAAGTAAAACTGACTTTATACATTTGATTTGTAAAGTTAGAATTATCATGAATATACTTTTGTTGATACTGTGAAATGTAAATACTGTAAATAATCATGTTAACTATAGATCTGTATTTTAAAGATAATTTATGTAATTTAAAAACGAGTTAGTGTTTATCATTATACTCTTAACATACTTGTGTTAATGGTTTTTGGTGTCCATCAAAACTGTTTTACATATATTACATTCTTGTGCAAACATAATCTTGCTTGTTTAAATAAATGCATTACATTTATAAATTAACTTGAAATAGACAATTATTGTTAATAGTGTTGTTTTTCTGTTATCACACTTGCAGTTTAAAGGTGGAGTCAGAGCTCTATCCTGGAGAAAACATTTTGATATTTGAACTCGATCAAAACAAGAACCTCTCCATTCAATGCCATAAGGTGTTCCCTCAGAAGCTCCACCCCCAAATAGACACATGTTGCAAAGGCTGAGATACCATTGTATTGTGTTCTCATTTACAGAGCCAAGCTGTGTAGAAACACTGGATTATGTTTTCAGTGTGCATGTGACATAGGTCTGTCCCACCCAGGCCTCAAACACCACACCCATGGATCACAGAATAGCAAGGGAGGCTAAAGCCCAAGGGAGGCTAAAGCCCAAGGGCTCTAGCATCTGGTCATTAAACCTGTCACGATAACAGATAACAGAATCATGTAATGTTGTTCTGCTATTGTCATGTGACATCAATTGTTCATTATGATTGGTTGAACCAATTTCATTGCTTGGCTAATTATTGAAAATACACTTTGAAGAGAAAAATACAAATGCCAAGCTTTCACATTTATTCTTCCCAACAGTTGGCTGGAATTATGCAGTCGTCTGGAAAACACCTATTATAACCTTGAGGAACACTTCTTCACCAGTCACTGTCTGCTCTGGTTGTAGAGTACTGCTTGCACAGAAGCAGCACACACATGTAAAGACAACAAGCAATAATTTTGACGTCTGAAAAATGATTGAGGCTACATCCATATACCTACGTCTATAAACCTTAAAACTGCAAATAATATCCCAGGCTTTTACCACAACATCACCACTAGTCTCTTTATTGCCACCTTCCTACTCATCCACACCACTCTCCACACACTATATTGACAAAGCTTTTACTATTTCAAAATAAGTGTCCAAGCAGCTTTGAACTGGCTCAAACAGACCAACCGGTGGACAGAAGTTTTATAGGCTACATCCAAAGAACTTATATTTTTTTAAAAACAGACCAGGCTTCTTATTGAGACTTGCTTTTATTTGTCAAAACATGTAGCCTCTCCATGCCAGTAAAAGCAACAGGGGTCTATTTGGGACCTGGCTTTTATTTTAAGTTTTACGGTAATATAATAATATATAATAATTATAATATAGTAATATCGTAATTATCGTGAAAGGCCTAATGGCTACTACTGGCTGGACACCGTTACCCACACAGAGAATGGGCAGCTAGCAGATAGAGTAGATATTTGGGTAAAAGTGTATTAGTTTACAATCACTGACTCCACCTTTAATCATGCTCTCTGGCATCTGGCAAAGTTCTTTGAAGATTACAAACATATTAATAGTACTTAGTATTTGGGAGGACACACATCATCTCAAACAGCAGGTTGGCAGCAGTCAGGGCCGTGTTTCCTGTTTGGGATGGGAACATGAAATGCAAAGTTATTGAACTGCATTGTTGTTTATTTAAAAAGGTGGGGTAAGCATAGTCTGGTGTAACCAGACTATATTCACTTGTTGAATAAGTATAGCCACACTCCATTGGGAAGTGTTCGTAGTCGTTGCGTCCTTGGCGTAGACCTCTGGTTAATTTTGAAACAATTTGGCAGCGCTGAACTAATCGGCGTTGCTACAAGTGTTTCGTTCGTTCTACCACCATTTCGAAACACCCTTGACTTCAACGTCATCTCACAAACCCATGCTGATTGGGCCGCCAGCAGTGTCGCTGCGCGAAAGCTAATGTGATCAGGGTTTCCAGACCTTAATCTCAGCTAAAGAAAATGATCTGAGAGTATGGTCGGCGGAGCCAGGCTAGGGTAAGCAATGCTGGAGAATTATTATTGATAATTGAAATGAACATTGGATTATAATCTTTTACCCCACCTTTAAGACATTTTTATTTACAATATAATATGCCAAGTACCTGTGGTATCATAGGGAGGAGAGACTTCAACTAGATCACATCCTACAAGGTTCACGCCACGGCAACCACGGATAATCTCAACACCCTGTACACAGTCATGACATTCACTTTATAGTGCAAACAGTGCCATGGACATATTTAAGAGGGCCAAAAGGTTTCCCATAAACTTTGCGTAATGAAATCAGCCAGTAGTCCTGTAGCCTGAAAAGCTATTCAAGCAAACATTTCATTTATTAAATACCAGTAGGGTTTTTATAGAAAATAGACATGATAGGCTATGTGTGCTGCTATTTTATTTAATCTTTACTCTTTCTGCAGTACTGTACATGAAGATCCTTTCTTATAAAACTCTGACTACACAATGGTATCTTAATATGTACAGCAATGTCTATTACAGTACTGTATGTATTATAGTGATGGTGAAATAGGTTTATATTCTAAAAAATAACGTAATTATTACATCATTGATGTTACCTGTATAGGTGTAAGGCCTGCTATTTCTGGTGTGCCTGTTCCAGGAGCAAAGCCTGGGTCCAGAGCATCAATATCAAAGCTGAGATAGACAGGTCCACTGCCCATCTGATCCCTGACTTCAGCCATCAGTGGTGTGAGGGATTTGAACCAGCACTCCTCCACTTGGACCACACGAAAACCCTGCACAACATAGGAATATGGTACAAATGTTTACATCTTTTTTGTTTTATAGACTTTGTTTTTATAGAATTTCTATTATTATGGAGTGTTATCATCATCATCAGTTAGTTACCATCTAACATTTTTGGTTGCATTTAACTGTGTTGCTAAGCGAAAGACGAT
This sequence comes from Amblyopsis rosae, assembly GCA_025399935.1. Lineage (NCBI taxonomy): Eukaryota > Metazoa > Chordata > Actinopteri > Percopsiformes > Amblyopsidae > Amblyopsis > Amblyopsis rosae. The sequence continues at coordinate 7,779 of JAODTR010000825.1, forward strand.
TAGATTTGTGCCAGTGCATATTTTCTGTGACGCATCAAGCAAAAGCTTTTAACCCAAATAGTAGAATAGAGTAAATAACAGGCCTTTGTGAATGGTATTATACATGACATAGTACATATATACAATTAAAGTATTCACATTTGTACAGTTACTTTGAATGTCTCACAACCCCTTTTCAATTACACTACCTGGGAACGGCTCCATTCATAGGAGTCTGGCGAATAGCCTGTTCCCCGCAGGCCAATTTGGACTACTCTCTTGCAATCCAGGAGACCCTCCTCTACACAACGTCTGAATGGAGTCCCGTGGCCAATCTTCTCCCCCAGCACCAAGTCATTGGTATCAGCATGGGCATCCACATGAATTAAACCCACTGGGCCATGTCTGATAATGCATAATCAGAATTGCATATGTACATAATATTAAACATTTATGTTCATACAATATGCGTCAGTGTGCACTAGAGTGCTTGAATTATGACTTAAAACCTATGTATCAAGCAACAAATGTGATAAATTCTCATCACAAACAGATGACACCTTTTTGTTGTAAATATTTACATTTATCAGAAACAAGATGACAAGACATGGACCTAACTTTGTTTAATGCTTTGAGTATGTTATTTTTGGTAAGGTTAGGGAGTTTAACCAAATTGGATGCAGATATTATCTGGAGCTAGACTTACTTCTCAGCAACAGCTTGCAGAATTGGGTATGCAATAGTGTGATCACCACCTGCAGAAAACAAGCATTTTTAAACATTCCAGCGCTATCAAATTGTTTATAATTGCAGTTCAATTACACTAGTAAGGAAACATTTTGCACTGTAGTTGTCTGGATACAAAAACAAAGTATTATAATTGAATGTCTCCAGAAATTCTGCCCCAGCTATGGCGTGTATGATGTTGAGCGCAGCTGTCAAAGTCGCAAACGCATGTGTTCCTTTAACACTGCTGCATCACTGACTGAAATATATGGCAAATGGACTGAATTTTTATAGCGCTTTACATTATTTTATTCACACACCGATTGCGATGTCAGCCATGCTATCGGAAGCAGTTAGGGTTTGGTGTCTTGCTTAAGGACACCGGTGAGGAGTTAGCGGGGTTCGAACCAGGGAGTTCTTGATCACCTATCACCTATGCTACCGCTCACTGCGCCACTTGCCACCCAAATCAATGACTAACTACTTTGGCACCACGCTCCCATAGTGGATTAACTTTAAATTCCCAGTAAATCTCACCCATAGTCAAAGGAATACAGCCCGTGGCCACGATCTTGCGGTAGCCTTCCCTGATCCTTTTGCAGGTATCCTTCAGATCATACACATTGACATTAATGTCTCCGATGTCGGCCACCATAAGGGACTCATATGGCGCTGCCCTCGTGCCACCATTGTACTGCCTCAACATGGCAGACTCGGTCCTAATCTGCCGCGGGCCAAACCTGTGAATGTAAGGAAGTATAAACAAAGTAAATATCCTGTCATACATAAACATTTAAACCACAATAACCATCGGTGTATTAACACACGTGGGTGTGTTTTGGGGGGAGGGGCTTTTAAAGGTTGAGTGGCCAGTACAAAACAAAAGTAAATCTGGTTCAAAGGACTTTGAACTGAATATAGTTTACAATCATTATAACTTTAAATCAATCATTTTATACAACAAACCATATAATTTATAATAAAGTAAAATATTCCGTTATTATCACAAATCACACTTTGTAATAGTCTACACTATTTTACCAAAGGCCTGGCTATATAATTGGCCTACTCGCGGTACAAAGTAAGCTATAGTAAGCAGTAAGGTCACACACGTTTAAAGAAATACCACCTTGCTCCAGGTCTGTTAGAAGTTCCAGTATCAATCGGAACCCCAATAAATGCTGCGTCAAGTCCATCTGCTGTCTCTTGGAAGGGTAATTTGGCCATTGTAGGGATTCCCGAGACTCTGGCCACAAATTCTGCGCTGGGTGGTACATTGTAGCGTTTTCCAGAGTACTTTCTGCTGTTACTAATGCTGTCAACATGACATGCATTCAGTAAGCCTATTTGCTTTTTCCCACAATATGCCGTACGTACAGAACTATCAACATGTGAACGCAACGTTGCCAGAATTCTCCAACTCGACAGCATGGCTAGGCTTCACGACAATTTGATATAGACCTTCTGCCTCGTAATAAGTTTTAAGTTCTCTCAGAAGGACGGAAACGCATATTATTTCCCGACGATTCCAATCTTCTTTTTATATAGTGGTGGCTGTGTTCAGAAAGGTTCAATGAACTTAAATGGGCATGAACGTGGACCGTAGATTACACCTAACAGAGAAGTTGGGTTGTGGTCTTGAGGGTTGGACGTGTCAAGTGTAATGCCGCGTAGACTACCACGCCTATATCCATTTCAGAATGACACTGCATTACGCTGTTATTGGTAGGCTATTAGGCATTATGTTAACGACAAAAACACTCTCCTCGCAGGCAGACTCATCGTGTCTTTCAACGTAGTTAATGAACGTAGAAAACGTTTTGTCTACTGAAGGCAACACTAGGCTATACATATCACTTAAGCCCCTTTCACATGCTGTATATACACCTGTATCTGCTCCCCCACCTCGCAACCTAGTACAGTGGGCCTACCTAGTGCAGGAGTTCTAAAACTTTTCAGGCCACGACTCCGCAAAAGAACAGTGCCAGAGACTCGTGAGCCCCACTATCCCCAGAGGTGTTAGAAGAATATACAGCCATATTATTATTGGATAGTGTTTTAATACATGCTAGCAGCAGAATACATCAAAGTAACGTTTAAACTCTATTACAACAATTATGGCTAAACTATGCCATTTTAATCGTTTACATTTTTCATTTAATTTCTGAAAATCATCTCGTAACCCCCTCCTCTGTGTCTTGCGACCCCCGTTTGAGAACCACTGACAATTCAATTGTTATTTTCCCCCCTGGATACAGGCTTGTGGCAGCAGGTTGCAAGCAAATCTGAACTTCCAGTGGTGGCATTTGTCATTGTAATTTGTCAATAAACGATATTATTATTGCAAAAAACAGACTAAACATACAGTCTTCCACATCCAGACTAAATGTATTTGGTAACACGGAATTCACATTGCCTCATCTCATTTCTCTATTCACATTTTCAATAAAGTAGGCTATATTTTTCAGAAAAGTATATTAAAGTTCATGATTGAATCAAGTGTCGGTTCCAGCTAAGAAGTCTCCTAAAATTCCAGTGCACCCCTACACATGAAAGCAAATATTAAAAAGGAAAGCAGCACACAGCTGCATATAAAGCCTAAGTGCAAACTACAACAAAGCAGCAAACACCACAATCTTGATGAATACTCTGTTACTATGTTGTCATTATTTGGATACACGGGCATCTTAACTACATGCTGGGCAAATTTCACCCAGTTTGTAACACAGGAGGTAGTTACACCTGCCTATACTAGTACAGTATGTGTTGTATACCTTTCATTTCACCTGAATCAAGTCTGGCGATCTTGTCAATACCTTACAAAGTGCATCATCTTTTAAAAAAGCCCCGTGCTTTGCTCACCTATATCAAATATACGGTGTCTCTGCCTACTCTATATACAGCTACCACGTCTCTGAGTCCTTCCTGTTTCCGTCGGTGACAGCTGGTCTATGCAGACACGTGGTAAGCTGGACGCTGCTCCCGCCCATACACGAGGAAGCACACAGCGGTGCGAAGCTCCTCCAGGTCAAGGTTAGACAGGAAGCACCTCTGAAGCTCCGCCTCCACAGAGTTCAACCCGGCACCCCTGCAGCATTGCAGCAGGACCACGGCAGACTGACACAGCAGCCAGTCAGCTAGCTTCTTCATGCCAAGGCTGTCCTGATTGGACAGGGCCCGCCGACCCCAAAGGCTGAGATGCAGCATGTTAGCAGCAACACGGGCGCTGGGGCGCTAAAGGTTTAGCAAGAATAATGTGCATGATGAGACTGTGGCATCAGATACAGTATTTCACATTAGAACAGTAGGATGACGTTCATTTATATTCCTTACAGTGACACACATTTACCATTGTTAAGTATCTAGCTTGCGATGCATGCATAATACATTAAGCTGCAATTCTAGAAAGGTAATGGGATTGCTACTTTAAAATGGCCTCCATCAATACCATGTTTGGGTTCCTCCTCAGAAGCAGGCGGATCACTAGCGTCACGTCAGCTGGGACAGTTGTGGGCAGAGCTGGAAGTTGCTCCTCCTGGAAGCTCCTGCTCTCAAGCCTGTGTGCGCCGTAGAATGGGTTCTGCAGTCCAAATATCTCATAGGAGATGGCGCCTACAGCCCAGGCGTCTGCCTTGCTATAGTCAATGACCACACCAGGACCAGGAATGGCAGTGGCCACCTTTTGGAACACACATCAAGTCATAATTGTCTCACTGCATGCTCAGCACTCTCAAAGGCATTTATAACCCTGACAACCTTATCTATAAATCTGAACAATTAAATAAATAGCGACACACTACTATTTACATAGTGAGTGTGTTATTGCTGTTCCTCCACATCTTGCAATAAAAGAGTGGTTCTACAAGATTTTGTGGCTCCTAGAAGCCCTTTCAATTGCTTTTCAAAGTATTGTACTACATCATTTCTTCAGTACAACTATAACAGGACTAAAACATGATGATTATGTATCAAGTTTGTTTTCCTTTTTAAAGTTGGTAAATATTGCAAAAATTACAATCAATACTTTAATAGAGTTAGACAATAGAGCATAATTAAATAGAGTTAGACAATTTGTATCTAAAATGTCTACCATTTCTTTATTTCTTATATTCTTTTAATTAGTTACTATCCACTTATATACTAGGGCTGGGAATCGATTTAAAAGTATTAACTAATTAATGGTTCAAAATTGCTTTTTTTGTGTGCTTTTTGATTATTTATGGACAGGACAGTAGGGACAAGAAGCGAGCTGGAGAGAGATATCGGGAAGAATCTGGAAATTACCTCAGGCCAGATTTGAACCCAGGCCCATATGGTCACAAAGCTACCACTTGCACCACAGCTCCAGCCTGGAAATAGTATCTGTCTGATGCTATATTAATGTTAAAAAAGTCATATTTAATATTATATAATATGACGCCTTTAAAATCACCAACAACTTGGAACATTAAAGAGAAAACATCTATCTTAATGTTAAAGATATTGGTAAGATACTGTGTATACACAATTCAAGCATGTGTTACATATGCTGCAGGTTTTTAGAGAGCCTAGGGTAGCTGTGAAATCATGTGGATGGTGTGGATATAAAAGATGCCGAATAGCTAAAGGGAGAGAGAGTGAAGGAAACGTGAAACAGTTTGAGCAATGTTTGTGGGATACTTTTTCTATGTCAATGCAGATACTTGCTAGTATAAATGTATTAGATACTAGTATATATTCTTTAGAAACTAGCATCTATTCCATTAGTTACTAGTATACATTTGAATGGTTACTAGTATCTATTCTAACTCTATATGCAATAGGCTATAATCGGCTTTCTTTGAGTTCTTCCTGCTGTTCTATACACAATCAACACTATATCGATGTAATCCATCCATCCATCCATCCTCATCCGCTTATCCAGAGTCGGGTCGCGGGGGCAGCAGCTCCAGCAGGGGACCC
>JAODTR010000846.1:0-13423 GCA_025399935.1 Amblyopsis rosae
ACTACAAAGTAGTGTTTTCAGAGATTGGAATTTTTTTTTCAGAGATTGGAATTCTTTTTTCGTGCATTCAAATTAGATTTCGAGTTTTTACACTCTAAATTACGACCTTTCAAACATTATTTTTTCGGTTTCGAATTGTGTCAGGATTCTAATCCCATAAAGTTTTGGCATTACACAACAGATGCCGTGAGCTGCTGTTCATGTCAAGTAAATCTAGATGATGAAAAAAATCAAAATGAAATCTTGATTTTTTTCGTTTGGATATGTGGTTTATATTTTCTTTGGAAAGAGGAATGGACTACATAAAGACAGTTGGATGCTGATTTGAACATGACAATGCGACTGGATTTGGCAGCCGGGTGTTAGCAGGTTAGCCTTGCAAGCTTCAGTTTAATTTCGCGGTGAGAATCAGTCTGGAAAGCCTCGAAATAATTTTTAATGTGTTCAAGTAGAAACTGAACTTTCCAATCAGCGTCGTGTTTATAGCTATACAGCTATACAGGTGTGGTCTAAGTGGTGGACAGCAAAAACGACCAGATGGTTCATCCAATCAACTGCCAAGTATTTTTTTGAAAGTAGCCTACAGCCATTCACAAACACTTTCAATGTATGGCTCCCTGGTTCCTCATGTACTTGTGACAACAATTACTCAGGCATGTCAGGTTATTAGCATGTAGGATAGGCTACTATACCAGTATCTTGCAAATAATGCACATTGATTCTCAACCACCTTGTGTGCTTATTTCTACAATGAAAGCACAACTATCAGACTGCATGTATGCTGTTAAAGGACAGTAAGTGATTTAGCTATGGAATTGTAGCCTGTTGAAGGACAGTACATTTAGTAGGCTAATATCTTGTATTGGAGCAGGATACATAGGTTGATTCGAACGCTCTCTATAGCTCTATATCCTCATGGTGTTATGGGGAGGGGTAAGCAAATAGGCGGACCATCTACATATCTAGTTCCTCGTTTCTGGCCCTCCCAAAACATCCTGAACAGAGAAATTATGAAATACAGTTTAACGGTCTAACTCTACAATACTACATAGTTAACAGTGTTCTCACATATTTAAATGAATGGATTTCTAACTTATGTAAAGTATTTCCAAGTAAATATCTGTATTTGCTTTACATGGTATTTAATTTTCAAGTTCAATTAGCTTTATATCTTTTGCTCAGGGTGGATGATGGACAAATCAGCGATAAGTGGGGGTGGCTAGGTGCACTGGCTTTAAAGACGTCTGTTTGAATTGTTCTAGATGAAGTGATAAACAGAAAGACCGATTAGTTAAGGCAATTCAAAATGGGTGTATACTACTTCCTATTAAACAAAGTTAATTTTGAGTCTGGTTACTACTTTGTTTCTCTAACTGACGCAAAATAATAGATTACCCCATAGGCACACACGTACATTTTAAACCTTTAACATTGTCGCGTAGCCAAGGTGCGACTGGAAATACATTATTCGCGCCAATTCATATCAGAAATTATTGATCTTGAACCACAACAACTAAGTTCGTAGGTGACACTGTAGCTTTCTTTGACTCAGATGCAGAAATAGGCTTTTAGAATATTTGCAAATTAAAATACGGTATGTTAACAAAGATGGCACTATTTCCCAGCAATAATTCTCATATTTCTAGTGGTCGGCGACTCTTGCCGTGCGTTATGACGCTGCCGTAAACGTGGGGTTTCCCAGCGCTGAGAGCAGGGTTACCGCGCCCATCTCTGCTGTTTGATGGCCGGAGGAAGCGTTTGAGAATTCTGGTGTGAAGGAAGAAAAAAGGGAGACGACGGAGGGAAAGACCAGAAGGATTTTTAGACTGGAAAAAGTTGACCTGCATAGGAAAACCACACAACGGGGGTCCGACGGCTGGCTGTTACTGCAAAAAGAAATTCGTCTTTGCTTGGTGAAACACCGCCTCGTCTTTTAACGCCTCTGTGCTGGTGCGTCTCCCCTCGGTGGATCGAAAAACTGGGTTCGGGGAGTGCCGCTCCTCGATAGCTTTACTAGCTAAACCTGTACTTGGGTGGAGAGAGGAGAGTCGATCTGCTGTTTCCCGGTCAATGTGATTTAAACAACGGATACATTCGATTGAAAGCGGGTAAGAGAATATCACGGAACTATGATTATTGTACCAGGACAAATCACAATGTCTGAAGTTTCTCGGTATGGGAACGACTGGACAGGGAGGTAAAAGGGGTTAATTTTGGATGATTTATTCGTTTATCCGATACAGAGCTAGCCGTTGCTAGCTTGTTGCTTGCTTGCCAAAGAGTGGGTGGGGGTCACTGCTCAAGATTTGGGTGCTATAGCTATTCCATGCCTTTTCAAAAGCACACAACTATGATCTGCGTGTCAGGGATTCATTCTCATAGGTTCTATGTCACCCGGTTAATGACCAATGTTAACTGGATCAAATAACGTAGCATCTTAATTTGCTGGTTGTTAGTAGCCACTTAATGCTAGTGTTAGTTAATGACAGCTTGGTAAGCTAGCACCCCTCCTAAACGTCCGGGGTTCTTTACAATGTCGGCATTCTCGTGTACATTTTTACCCAATCAACTTTAATTTCACCAATAAGTTATATCACCTTCCATACCCGGTGCAAGAATTGTGATTAGACTGCAATATATAATGCTGGCAAACACCCAAAATATATAGACCCGTCCGCGATATGAAATGGTTTGCATGGCTAGTAACTAGCCTCGCCTAATTTTCTTACGTGTGCTTTTATCAAATTAAGAAACCGTTGGATTATTAATACTCGTATTATTACATTTGCAGGCAGTATTCACGCTTTACAGTTATGCACCTATTTTAGATTTTCGTTGCAGACATGATGAAAACTGTACTGTATCATCATGCAATTGCCAACGAAGCGAGTCTAAAAATGGCTACTTCACTAACAGACTCACCACCCCCACTTTTCTGTGGCTAGTCCATACGAGTTAGCCAGCAGTAGCCCCAGCCTGCGTTCGCTTTGCTGCTATGGGATTGTGTACCTCGGGCATAGCCGTACTGATATTTACCACGGATAATGAAGACCAATGCCCATCGCACAGTGCATGGAACCCGTGAACCCGTGTCTTTACATAATGCCGATGCTTGCAGACCACAAATAAAGATGATAGGTTATGGGCATAATATTCCACACAGCTGTAAAGGCTTGGCTATGAGACAATAATTTTAGAAATAAAACTGCTATTTCGTTAAGCATGGTATGCCCATCTTCAGTATGAACAGTGAAGAGTAACCTCTGGTGGTTGGTGTGTGTGTACTGTCAACGTTGTAATAGTACAGTATGGTGAAATGGGGAATTTACGGGCCTTGGTTAAGGTATTTTACTACAACGAATATTTAAATTACCCGTCATGACCGCGCCGTCTGATTAAATCTAATTGACCTTAATTAAAATGTCTTCCCATAATAATCCGGGGACTGTTTTCACTAATGGGATCTTCTAAATCTGTTTAACTCGACCCGGGTCTAGTGGCGGAGCGAGCAACTTGCTAGCGAGTAGCAGCGAACCCTCCGCGTAGGGAGGGAACATGTTCCGCTGAGTCTCCAGCCCGCAGAACTACCGCAGGGGAGGGCTGTTATGTGTTGAACGTCCTGAGTAGGCCTATGGCTTTTTGGTCAAAGCCTAGATGTGTGTCGCAGAAAGCAGAGGCTGTCGCCGCGGCGCAGCAGCTCATTGGCACTGCGAGAAGGGCCAGGCGTAATATGTGTACAGCTTGTCGGGCCGCAAAAGTACAAAGTAGTTTTACCAAATTAATTTCGTCCAGTCGCCGACATGGTTTTCTCAAAAGAGAATTTGACGAGTGTCCCTCAAAATAGCTATTTGTGTATAGTCGGTCCACAAAGATTAATTCATTTTGCTAGTCGCACCCCTCCTTCCCTCCGCCTCCTTGAATGAATGGGTTCCTGTATTTAGGGCCCAAGCAGCTGCAAAGAACAAGATGGCGTTCAAAGCCTTTTTCATCGCCGCTTTTTCTCCGACCGAGCGAGACAGCTGCCTAGCATCGGAAGGATTCAGACTTGGCACGCTAGGCAGGCCTTTATTTTAACCTATCGATAAAGTGCATTCATCAAAACGACAAAATTGAGCGTTTCTGAAAGAACGGAAAATCCTCCTAAAACGAAACCGATTGTGAGTCTACTATATAAGACAACATGGTGGGGAAGGGGTGTAGTGCATATTGACTCAGCTTTGCCCAGTTAAGCGACCTGTGAATACATGTTACATATTATAAGTATGAAGTGTTATTTCTGACAAAGTAGTTATTTATGTCGTTTGTGACCTATTTTTAGAGGAAATTGGCATGATGTGACCCCTCTCTTGATATTTACTATTGTATAGGACAACTGAGATTTACAGGAATTGTTTTTTGTCCGAAGCACAAATCTGCCTTTACTTGCAACAAATATTTATAGTCCACAGAATACTGAAAGTATTATCCACTGTTTCTTTTATTATTAACTGCTGCCTGCAGTTTCCAATTCTTGTGACATTCTGAAAAGCAGGCAATTTTTATTTGAAGGAATGAGTCAACTTGGGGTATCTGAAAAGTTAATTACAAAATGTTAGCTACCTGAAAATAATCTCTCAAACTTCTTTATTTATTAGTCATGAATCATGATGTTAATCACTCCACTCCACTTTTTGCTGTGATTTTCTTTTTTGATATCCTCTCTATATGCTATTGTGGTGCTTTAGTTTGATTTGGCCAAGTGACCTCAGGCCCTCGACCATATAACTTGCACTCCTTTACTTTGCTAATTCATAATTGGAAAAGGTCTACAAAGCCTACTGCTGTGAGAGAATACTTTGCTAAACAATTAGTAAAATCAGTGACCTGCTTGGTTAGAATTCTTCCTGCCTATGACCCATATCAAATGATGCCTGTAATTCCTCAACATGATAGTACTGCCTGTGATTGACAAGAATAGCATGGTTTCTAATCATACCATTTTAAATGCATTAGCTTTGATTAACTATGATACCAGTAGTACGTAGGAAACGTGCCAAAAAACGGTATTTTCTTTTTTTTGTTGTTCTTTTTTGGGTACACGAATGTGTGCTTTGCAGTAGGGTGTAAGCCACAAGGACAACATGTTAAACTATGTTTTCTGAACTAGTGAACTATTTCGTATCACGGGTTGTAATTTTGCTGATGTATTTAGTTTGTCTCCTCATTGCATGTGAATGAGATTACATTCTTTATCAATGTAGGCCTTTAGTTGAGACACACATGGGACTTTTTGTAACTTAATGGTTCAGAAGTTCTTTGTTTATTTTAATTTATTTTTTCCAATTTAGTCTTTAGGTTTGATGATTGTATGAAAATCGTTCCACTCTAGGTGGAGCTTAACTGTTCAGGGTAGAAGTTTTCTGTTAGACCCGTCTATCCTGCTGTTTCTCTCCTTGTTCCTCATTCTATTATTTTAGTGTGAGAGTGAGAACACACCGCCAGGGAAAATGGCTGCTAATATGAGTTCCGGATGCCTCCTGACTTGTTACAAGCTCTCAAATGGAGAATTTAGATCACCCACTGTTTGTGATCATAAGCATGTTAATCTCATTGTGGTAACCTGCTTCAACATAGCCTCCATTAAATGGGCCTGTTAATGTTCAGGAATGATGCAGTGTCCACTTTTTGTTGTACAAGCTTTAAGGAGTAACGGTATGTGCACTATGCTTTGGAAATGCTTCCTAGGATCATAAAGGGACATCAAAAGATGTCTGCTAGCTAACTGTTTTTAAGTCAAATGTATGTCTACATCATGTGATAGCTTGTCTCAAAGAAGTGCCTCTGACCAAGAGCCTTATATCCATCTCAGTGAAGGCTCCAAAACTCAAATGGTGGGCGAACTGGCCCACTTGGCTGTAAATTATGAATAAGTAGGTCGCCTTTTACACTTTTCCTCCATTACATTTTTACCACAATTTTGTCCTGCAGACTAACAGGGCTTGATGTTGCCTGCCCTACACAGGTCTACATTTTAGTTTGAAACCATAAGTGGCAGTTAAAGATGTAGTCTAGTTGTCTGCTACCCAAAAATACTCTATCCAGTCAATGTGTCCTGCTATATCAATATTTCAACTGTAGGCAAATGTATAATTATCACTCATTACCTGAAGTTAGTTTGTTTGAACGTCCTACCCACACATTAACACCCTGTTGCGTGCTCTCAGTTCTGCCAAAGGATAGGGGTGATAAAGCCAGTGTCTGACCACCCCAAGGGCCCAAAGTGTTTTTGAGCACAAGAACATATTTGCCCTAATATTAAAATTTTGGTTCTATCATTATAAACCCTTGCCTCATCTGGGCTGAGACTTGCTTTGCCAAGAGTCATTCTAGTCATTCCAGGTGTTTGTATGTGTACACTCTGGCTGAATATTCTCTTGTGCGATGTAATGTTTATTCACCGGTTACACAAATTTCCCCTTTTTATATATCAACACACCAAACCGTTGTGGTTGCAACTGGCTTTTGTTTATCACAGTAGGCTTAACGCCAGTGTATTTACTCTGAGCTATTGTAAGAGGCAGTTTACATTTAGCTAGCTAGCCTGCAAAGGGTCAACATCACAAGACTTTTTTTTTTCTTTTTTTTAACCAGTGTTCCGGTTTTCTGATGTAAATATGGCACAGGATGCTTGTAGTCTGTGATGTTAAGCTCCGTATTTGACTGTATAGCAGTAGCCGCTGTCCTGCATCCACGGCGTGTAACTACTGCTTTGAATAGTCAAAGTAAGTGGCATAAGAGATGACCCACACAGCTCTGTGACAGTAGTATGACTCTACCACAAGCCCATTTTTGCATGTGCCTCTTGCACATCGAATGGAGACACGCTCTTTCTATTTACATTGTAATCCTTTCGATTTGACTGCAGCAGAGAAAATGTAACCAAACCAGAATCATTAGAATGCCAAGAACGCAAACTCCTTTAAAAGCAAGACGGGCCTCACACACTAACCTGAGTACAAATAGTGCAATGGCTGACGTTGCTTCTGCAAAGTTGGCACATACACACTTTTTAAAAGCTGGGTAATTAGGTGAGTAAGAAAGGTACATTATATTAATGCAGTCAATTTTCATTTGAAATAATGCCAGTTTTCCATTCTCTATGAAAAATGTTGTATGTCTTCAATTTATTTGCTGGTCCAAGACAATACCTTCAACTTTGTAACCTGACGCTTGTTATCTTTCACAGTGTAATTGTTTTTAATGGTGACCAGTGTAACACTTGCAGACACATATTGAAGTAATATATATATATATGTAATATATAAATATATATATATTTTATTGCTGTACCAAACGATAATTGTTTTGGTCGATTAATCTATCGAATATTTTTTTGATTAATCGGATAACTACATTATTAATAATATAGAAATCCAGTCGATGCGATAGGGTGCTCCCTCAGAATCTGTGCCACCCACATTGGTAACACATGGTGTTGTGCAGCCTGCACCACTTTGTGTTCCTTATTACAAAGCCAGGGCAGTGTAGAAACACTAGATTATTCAGCATGTACAGAGAATGGGCAGCTAGCAGATCATGAGCAGATATTTGCTTAACTTCAGTGTATTGTTGCATTCACTGACTACCTTTAACTGGTTTTAATTTTTTTATGTAAAAAAATATACACACAGTCTTTAATTTATATTAAATATGCAAGAGCTTGTTAAAAAATAATTGAGTGCATTATACATTTAGCACAAAATAAATTAAATACATTTCAGGAATACCAAAACATTAGTGCAACCTCAAGTTTAGCAGTCCCAACCAAATCATCTTACAGTAAAATGTGTGCACAACACCCACCAAAGCAGATGCATGAACTCCTCCCCTCTCCTTCTCTCATGTTAGGCTATTTTTGGACAGTTCAGTTATACCGGTACTGTAGAATCAGACCTCTATGATAACACACGAGTAATATGGCTTACGAATTAACGTTTGACAACACAATCTCATCAGTTCGATAAGATTGTAGAGCAAGGGGGCAGCAAGGGTAAAACATTTTGGTCTATGCGCGAAAGGAAGCGTCTGCTAGCGGAGCTGCATGCATGTTTGCACATGTACAATTGGCATTAAACTAAAACAGCGTCGCTATTTTTCTCCGCTTCAATGGATCCGTGTTCGCGTGTAGCTCTTTCACTGTGTCCCGCAATGTTTTCGTTGACGCTTTGCGCCAATGCATGTCACGCACTGCATCTAGCAGAGTGCTAACGCTAACGCTGCTGCTCGCCTGGCATTTACCGCGTCACAGGCTATCAATCAGGTCAAAATAATCTGATACAGACATAAGTGAATGTATTAGGGTAGGTACACACACCATGCCACACATTTGTCGTCTTCTTTTGGTCTCAGGATTACTGGGTGCGTTCGCAGCTCATTGCTGCCTCTCATAATCAATTAACGGCACTATTTTCCAGATCGGAGCATAGTTATAGGTATATTTTTCTGAGTCGACAGTACATTTAGCAAATCGACGTATTTACGTACCCGGTGACGTCTGTTACATCGACTAATCGTCCCAGCACTATTGCAGACCGCACCCAACAATAACATGGCCTTCCCGATGAGTTTCCACTGTGTGGGGCAGAGACAATGAGGGAGCACCCTATGGCATTAAAGGGGAGAGGCGTTTATGTTTTTGAGTTCAAATATCAACAAGCTTCAGTGTTTCCCATTCATTAACAATTCTATGGCAACTCGCTACAGTAAAATGTATTCGTCATAGTTTCACAATGAACCAAACTTCTCATATCAAATATTAAACACACAAATGAAATCCATAAACATGAACACACTGTAGTTTCCCTCTTCCAAAGAGTATGAATGGGTATATTCTGTTTATCATTGCCATAACTCCATGCGCATGAACAGACTGCAATGCTCGCAGTTCATCAGTAATTTGACAGTCCCTTAACTGTCAACATTCGTTTGTCATATTTTAAAATTTTCTGTTTAACATGACGGAGCAGGGAGACATGGCGAGATAGTTTAACTGCCCGAATATGGGACCCTTTTAATTTTAGAGCCACGTGTGTAATAGAACTCTGTACCAGTACTCTACACACCACACAACACACCTACTGCAAATCATCAAAACAAAGACATGACAGCACATTAACTCGCCCTTCTTTTATTCTCAAGACTGTAGCTACTTTTCATGGTAGCCTACCTACACATGTATGCGTGGTGTGGAAATTAAAATGTGTTCAAAGAAGACGTCAAGATGTATGTAAGCGGTACTGTAAAGCCTGGCTGTGAAGTAGAACTGAGGTGACCATTCAACAGATTGAAAAATAAGCCTACTCTTTTCAGTGAGATGAACAATAGGCTAAATGCTAATTGTTTTGCTCTGTTTTACATAAAAATATGTTGACGCTGAAAGTATGGATGTCTGTGTAATATAAAACCACAATTGCAGAGTACCTTGCCTACATCTTGACGTTTGTTGTCGAGTAACGTTAACTGGTTATATTTACAGACCGGTCGATTGCCGATCATTACAGGTCAAGGAGCAAATCGGCATATTCCGATCTGGTCAGATTCCGATCAGATTTGTCTTTGAAGATTAAACGTTCAGCCCTAGCCCTAGCGCAGGGCTATTCAACTCCGGTCCTAGAGTGTGTGGCGGTAACATTAAAATAGAATAAAAGTTGTCCAATGTCCACATTTTCTTTTGTCCATCGTTTGTCTGCAAACAGTTTTACATTAAGTCTATGAGCGATTCGGCACGTTCCACCAACCAATGGCTGATGATTCATCTGTTAGCATCAGTTAACCTCAATAAAGCTTAGGGATGTGTATAGTTTGGGTTTTATATGATTACAGTTCCAAATAGATACTTTTAAAACGGTTCGGGTTCCTGAACCGGTTCTTACTCATTTGTTCATTGCCATTATTATTCAAATTATGCTTCACAGTAATTTGTTGACGGTTCCTAACCTGCCAGCGCTAATCAATCATATTAATTTGTTGACGGTCCCTTAGCCTCCAGCGCTGGCATTTGTCATGTTTACAAGGCAACGTCCATTTAACAGGATTTATTGATAACAATCATCTTTGTAATTTTGTTTTTTTAAGATTAATTTAGCCTTCAGATTAACAATAGTTGGCCAATGCAAACAGATTTGCGCTGCACGTTTTTTATTTTAAAAGATATCGACAATGTGTGTATGTCGTGTAACTTGACATCTTCCTCTGGCACTAAATAGAATGCACAACCACACAGATGTGCACCATCTATAGGTAGTTTACCTTAACAGTTTATACAGTAGCTACAGTCTCTAGATTAAAAGAATAAAAAGTGTCGTGCTTTCCTCCTGTTGGGCTAGTTTGCGTACTGTCTCTGTGCTGTATTTCCGATTACTTTTTGTCTAAATATTTAACTTCAACAGCTATACAAACTAATGGGTTTCCTAGTACATCAGCTTCTAGGCATGCATCGTTTTTTTTTTTTTTTGTTAGCAGACAAAAGGAGATAAAAAATAGCAAAAGCGCATACTGCTCTGAAGATATTTAAACTGGTAGAAAAGGTATCTAGGACAGCGGTTTTCAAACTGTGGGTCGCGACCCACAGTTGTGCACTTAAATTCTCAGCAGAATTACACTATTTACACAATAATGTGTAGGTAAAGTGTTATATTATTTCATATTAAGTTTGATAATAAATCAGACTCGCTGCATTCCCCAAACCTGACATACAATTTTTTGTACTTTACCACCTTTTTCCAGACGGGCATTCTCCAGCGTGCTCTCCGTCAACTCGGACCTGATGGTCGACTACCATTACTGCGTCCCTCGCCGACATGGTTTCGCTCTGTTTCAGAACACCCCTACTAATTTGTAGCCGGGGAGGGGGGGGGGGGGGGTCTGTTTCTACATTCAAAGCATACTTTCATGGAAAAATTTGCTATGGAGCCTTAGGCTCTCGTAGTGGAGTTCAGGAATTTTTCCTGAGCCCCATAAGGATATTGTGTTCCCCACAACACAGGCTGCCTGACTGGGTAAGCCGAACCTACAGTAGTCCTCTATCTGTAATGTCGTCGAACACACACATGCCAAAGTTGCCTGAACTATAAAGTCTCGATGGGGCGGGAATCTACAGCCTTATACGCCAATACAGGAATTGGTCAACCTGATTGGCCAGGCAGTTCTGTGTGAGATCTTATCATAGCATAAGCAGCTTATGCTATGGGTTAGCAATGCCACGGCATGGGCGTCATAAGATAAGTCTTAAGGTCTACACTAGAAGATACCTCACACCGCCCCCTTTATGTTTCAACGTTGTCTGCTTCCATTTGGCTGTGTGTATTTTGTGTGAGAAATAGAGTGGGATTGGATGGGAGCTTTTAAAGAAATGGCTGGGAGCAAACCCCCTCCCTCTTCTGCTACCCCCTTGTCCTAGCCATTTTTATGACCTGGTTGTGTTTCAGCTGCATTCACCATGCATCACTTCCTCGCAGCGCTTAGCTCTCCCTTTAGATACCACATAGACACACAGATGCAGAGTCGATCCAGTTGCTTATGTATTATTGTGGACACCCACGTATGCCCCCTAGATGTGTACTACCACAGTCATGTAGCTTGTGCTTTTCTTCAGCGAGTATACATGTCCAAACCACATAATGGAAGAAGAATCTTGCGAGATACCAATACCATACATCACAGCTTTAGTAATGCATTTATACTGCCCAAGGTTTTTCTGCTTATGCAAAGAAACGTACTACTGCCCAAATATAGGGCTGGGCGATTTATCACAAAAGTCATATAAGTCGATATCGATAATTATCACAATAAATGTCAATCAAATTTCTTTCAAGTCTAAAGGCTGATTTATGCTCCTGGGTGAACATATTTATGGCCAGGTAGCTCATCTGGGGTAAACGATTTTTTTTTTTTTCTGTTCCTACAATTTACAACAGGATGAATACAAATGTCTCCCTCTTTCTGTTGTAAATAACCCGTAATATATTGAAGTTATTGTAAGTCCTTAAGTTAAATATTTGACTAATATATTTTAAGAAGTTGTATATTTTGTATGTCCTGTCATTTAAATCAACAGTGAAATCATTTTTTTTAAATAGTTTATACTAGGGGTTGGCCGATTAATCGTTTTGCTGATAAATTTGCGCCGATGGGACGTTTTACAAACCGTTTTACAAATCCTTATCGGCAGAACTTGTCTCAGATAATGGCCGGCTCGAAAAAACAGTGAGATTTCACTGATGTTTTAAATTTAACAAGCCGCTGCCACCCCGCCCCGACTTCCACGTATCTGTGTTGACGTGAGGCTACGACTGCTTTTGCTGCTAGTACTCAAATGTGTTTCGAACATAGTTTTATGGGTTTTGAACCACACATTTATTTTCAGCAGTGTTTTCAAGGTGTTAACATTGCGCATTAATTCCACCTCGTCATCTGCAAATGTTGAACATTAAACTTTTACTTACGGTTTCTGTACTGGCGATCACCATCAGTTCCTTGCCTTGTATACTACGTAGCTGGCCATATCCTCATAGGGGCGTTACCAAACAAACTGTGTGCAGTAATTACCCGCCTCTCGCCCTTTTTTAGTCAATACAGACCAGGAAGCTAACCGTCCACTTTGAAAGGCTTACTACTTCTCCGTGTCACATTGACATTGCCAATTCTAAAAATACCTAAAAATACTTTGTTTTCATGGAATGGTTCCTTTAAGGCTGTAGTAGCAAGTACGGTTGATAGTCGACGTAACCAACGTCAGCGGCTACATAAATACGTAGATTTGCAGAAAGTACCATCGACTGGGCAATATACCTAGACGTTGACGTTGGTGGTGCCGTTAATGGAATATGAGTAAGGTTGGGTATCGTTTGAATTTAATCGATTCCGATTCTTCTTATCGATTCCCGGTTCCGGTTCCAATATTTTTGGGAGACAAAATACAACATATTTCAAAAGGGAAAATTTCCTGACATTTCATTTAGGCTATAATCAGTCAAATCAAGGTCAATGGTGACACTGACAACATTCAGGAAGGGTTCTTTTTCACTTCATTTGTAAAAAATAAGATAATGTGGATATGTGTTAATGCATTTAATTATTATAATTACATACTGTACGTTTACAGCATATAATATTTAAGAACAGTTTACAAAGGTGAGTAAATTAACAAATCATCTTTACCAGCTGGTTTAAATTCAACACTATTTACTATTTACTACTATTTAACATTTAGGCCTAGGTGCACCAAAGCTGACCTTGTATGCCAATGTTTACTTTACAGTATTAATCTTGTTTAATGTCTGTATTCGAATTTAATCCAACCTGTAGAATTCTCATATTAATTTTGTGAGTTTCTTTCATCTGATAATTCAGTTCATGATCATGTAATGACCTGGACAATGTTACA
>JAODTR010000857.1:0-13423 GCA_025399935.1 Amblyopsis rosae
CACAGGGCAGTTTAAGTCTAGCCTTCTGCTTTTGAAGTAGTTCCGTTTTGATTGGTGTACTGTAGCAAGAGAACAAAAAACTGAGTGAGTCACACGAGGTTATACCCTTCATAGCATTGCTTAATCTTTTCTAAGGCTGGGTTGTGTCGGTGTGCATCAACCTGAATGGTCATTACATCTCAATAAAAGCCCGTGAAACATCCTTGGATACTTTACAATGTCCATAAAAATCTGTGTTTTGAGTCACTGCCACAGACAGGATTTGTTTTCCAATATACGATAATAGCGCATCGTGCTTGTAATGACAACAAACAAACCATCAAATACACCATAAAGAGAGGCTTAAGCGTACCCCCGTTTCATACTTTAACGAGGCATTAAAAGTACACCAGTGTGTTTTCTTTCATTTAAGTATGGGCCCATGTGCTCCCTGCGTTCGCTGTCACTGGCCTAGACTTGCCGTAGCTCATTCGCAGCATTAATCAAAGCGTTGAGATATGTATCTGCCCACCCCCCCCGTGTCCCCTCAGATACCCCGACCAGAGCACACACGCACAACCACAAAACATTCACAAGCAATAAATGCACAGCTGCTTTAAAAATACAAGTATACAGACACATGCGCACACACGCGTACGCTCACGGAGAACTCGCAACAAAACGCGCACACACACACACACACATATATGCTCTTGAGCAAAATGCAACCCGGACGGCTTATCGTGGGGAACTAATTCAATATCCCTGTGCCTGTTTTAAATGTCATTCTCTGAGCTCATCTGGAGTGACATGTTTTTCATGGTGGAAATAAAGCTGCTTTATTGGGCTCAAAACACAGGGACGGGAGGCTCTTGATGTTGGCTAAAGAATCTAAAGGTCCTCGTGGGGGAATGCACGCAAGTCAGGATTTGTGGAGGTCTGCCTCCCGCCGCAGAGATGCACTATAAAACTGTATCAAATAATCACATAAAATATGAAAAGCGCCGTCCCTTCCTCCAGTGGGGAAAAGTAAAAAAAGATGTTTCCAGCTCGGCCGCAGGCCAGCACGCCAGTCATGAGGCGAAATGCCACTCAGATGCCACTATAATTCCATTCAGACGATCAAGGAGGAATTCCCGAAAGGTCACGAGCGGTGGACGGTAGCGACCGCGGCGGTCGGAGGTGGGACGGGGCTCGTGGCCCGGGCAACTGGTTTGGGACGCCTGCGCGTTGTCTACGCTGTGCGAGCTTCACTTGAACACAAGCCCAATTAGCTAGCCTAACGTAGCCTGCTAGCCTTTGTGGTCACTACCTCTTCTTCTTCTTCTTCTGCTTCTTCATTTCCTGGCAGTCTTCATACTAATGTAACCGTAACAATTACTTACAATTGCAGTTTTAATTACAAAGGTATAACCATTAAAGTAGGATTTCCACACAGACATTATCCACGCTGCGTTTTAAACAAGCTAACTACATGACATATCTCCCTCCAGCCCCCCCGCCGCCCCCCTTCCCGTCCCTTCCACACACTCACACACACAAAGAGGATTTTTTAATAATTGTCCTTATCTTTCACGTGTCCCCACTGTGTATGATGTCGATGACAGGGGTGAATGCGGGTCTTGTGGGGGTGCACAGCGCTCAGTTGTCCCTTTGTGCCAGATAATGACTTCCCTATTGAGGGTGACCCCCCTTGACCCCCGAGGCAGACAGCGAGACGGCCACCCCAGGGCACCGCAGCCCAAATCTGGCATTTTGCCAACCCCAGTCCGGTTGCCTGGGCGCCCTTTGGCGTCCCCGGGCATCGTCCCCCCCCCCGTCTTGGACCCTCGCCCTGCGCATGAGCGCGGGGTCGGTGAGGTCAGGGCCGGAGCGAGCCAACCGCAGAGATGTTAATATGAGAGGTTGGGTGGGTGTGCTGAAGGGTCTGGGTGGGGTTCAAGCGGTTATTTTAGTTCTTTCCCCCGCCTAACTCCCGTGTGTGTGTGTCATACTGAAAGGGTAGCTTCGTGGTAGTTTCCTACACGGTGTTGACCTGCCTTACTGTGTGTGTTATTTGTTTGAAGCTTTCACCTTGATCTCATTTGTTTGTTTTTGTCTCGTCTAATATGTATATTTTATCCTTGATTCTGGCTCCAGCTGATCTTAGAGGTGCGACTAAATCTCGGCTATTTCTCATGATATATGAGTATATGTGTATCTCAGTATATGCTCAGGAAATAAACAATCTAATTTTAAACATTACAGTTAGCTTACTGTAACATTAATTGCACTGAAACTAATTGGCACCGGAACATTACAGGAACAGTGTCTTTGTAGCCAAATTAGTAGTAGGGGAACATTTGCACATTCAATTATCTAACCCATTACCACAGAAGGTTAGCTATAGGCGCTAACTAGCACCTTTCTCCTCCTATATATTTTTCCAATCTAAAACGCCCTTTTGTTTTTGCGTGTTTCTCCAAACAGGGTTCTTAAAGCCCCAGTGTTCCTTGGCCCCCCCGCCCCAACGAGGCCGTTCCGGCGAGGCTTGCACCTGCTTCAGCGGCATGTGCGCCCTCCACCAGAGACGCATCTCCTCAGGTAAGCACCGCTTGACGAGCTGTAATTTTTTGTCAGTTTCGTTTCGCTTGAGATGGGGCTTTATTACTGTAAAATAAAATAAAGGTAAGCAGGGGTGTGTTTCTGATGTACTGTATGCACACATTCTTTCCTGAAGGAGATAGCTGATGAGGTCAGGATCAGTTATTGCACATGCAGCAGTGCATTCTGGGTATTTACGTAAGTAAAGTGGGGCTGGGAATATATACTCACAATACAGTGGGGATGAAAGAAGCATTTGTAACAACATGTTATATATATTTGTTTAATTTAAGACAAACCATTGTCTAAATCTCTAGAATAACACTACTGTCATACAAGATACAGTAAATTCGATATTTTTCCAATTGATAGTTATGCAGGGTGTAGAGCTCTGTATGCAAAGTTGGGTTCCCTTGCACACACACACACACACACACACACACACACACGTACACACACGCAAGAATGGAGACTAGTGCATGTACCACATCCAATATTGTCTGATACGGTGTGAGGTTTTTGAAATAGCAGCCCTGTGTAGTGCAACTCATTTACTTGTATGCCATGCATGCAGTGGAAAAGGCTGCAGGTTTGTTCCAGCGTAGTATAATTTATAAACACACAGAGCCATGGGTGTGGCTGGAAACATCTGACTCAGCTGTGTACGGCGTTTTTCTTCACGATGTATGACCTGTGCATGTGCAGGCTCAAAAAACCCAACAGGTTCACAGACAGACTGCTAGACTGAAACCATGCACTCATTACAGCCCAGAGAAGCCAGTGACCAAAACATGTAGGCCAGAGGGAAGACCCCCAGAAGGGCTTTCGTTTTGCGATACCCCTCCCGGAGAACAAAGCACAACAATGATGTTCATATTCTCTATGGTTTCTCTGAAATACATTCTTGTATAAATATATGTTTTTACTGCAAAAGTGGTAAAATGTACAGATATTATGACACACCCTATTATGAATAATGCATACAACTGGAAAATAAAGCCAGGCCGAATGAGAGGTGATACACCTAAGCTTACAGTATGATGAACAGTGGAGAGGGGGTTACTCTACGTGTGTGAAGAAACAGTGAATATATTACTGTAGTTGAAAATACACTATGTCTTCTTAATGCCTTTTATTGCTTGTGAACCTGAGCACACATTTTTGTATGTTTGTAAAGTAATGTACCCCACTGCTCCCCCACTGCTTTTTGTTTTAAGCAGTGGGTTTATGCCTGGGTGGTGCGCGCGGTGCATGCCTACGCTGGTGGTCAATAGTTAATCAATAGTTAATTTGAAAAATCTAAAATAAACTGTATTTAAAAGACCTCACGGACGTATGTTTTGCTTCTATTGGAGGGGGATTGATGTTTGGTGGGGCGTGGGGTCAGGGGGTCCTCCCCCAGAAATGTTTGGGTGTCAAACACCTAATTTCCTGCATTCTGGCGAACTTCAAAGCACCAGTTTGTGCCTTTCCATTTATGATATAGGCTAAAGGAAAACAAAATATAACTGAATAGAATGCAGTTGGCCTAAAGGCTCCTGTATATCAACTTCTCAATTAATATTATCCCAACAGAGTCAAAACACACATGCATGATAAGTTACCCTTCTGCCCTCATTTTTAGTTTTTAGTTTGGAGCAGTAACCTCTAAATATGGCACTGCTCGCACTATTCATGTCAATTATACATTAATACATAAAAATGTATTTATAATCCCCTGCACTTTTTATAGCCTGTGTTTCAGTTAAATTTCTATTCACGTTACAAACGTAATACACATCAAAACATTGAACTTTGAGCCCCTCCATGTCTTACATCGTTGGCAATTAGGCCATTTATTGAAGTTACCGGGCTATGTGATTCACTAAGCTAACGTTAGCCTCCCTATATAATAACATCGAAACTATTGTCTGGAAGGATGATTTTAGTAGCAACAGAGTAGCCTAGTACCGTAGTCTACAAACGTAGACGAACAAGAATTAACCTAAACGCTGAACAACAAGCAGAATAATAAACGCACACAGAAAAAATATTTGTTACAGTTGCGCTGTGTAGACGATTGATACATGAACCAACAACACAAATAACCCACACTCAACAGGTGAAGTGAAATAGTTATTAGCTTACTGAATCCGGTGGTTAGCTGGGGTATTTTCGATTTATTGGTGGCTTGGCCGCCAATGTTTAGGCAATCACGCATGAGAGAACACCGCCTCTTTGGGTGACATCTGACTACTTCATTAAATGTACCTTTTTTCCTAGTTCTCTAGTAATGTTGCTATCATCTGCTCTGTTTGTTACTGTTTGGGCAAATGCTGTAGCTACCTGTGTGCAACGCATTGTCGCGACTCTTCATGATATTTCATACAATTCTGAAGGAGTGGCGCTCGTGATTTAGCCTTGGCCGACCGCCATAAATAAATACATAAGTACATAGCGCAAACACTGGCGCAGTATGACCAAGTGCGTTGTGTGATGCAGAGGCTGGAGCTACATGGGGGACAATACATTATACCTTACCTTACCTTACCTATATGGTGATTAACTATAAAGGCAAAGGTAAAGGTGCTTTTATTGTCACATACACATACATGTAGAGAAAGCCGCTGTGCTGACCAACTCCAGATAGAGGCCAGTGTCGCTGGTCATATGACCCTGACAGGAGAGAGTTAAGCTACTCACACAATATGAGCTGTGCAACAGCATTTCAGGTTATTTTTGGCCAAGGCTACAGTAACACTACAAATAACATGAGACTTTGAACTCTTTTACTCAACAGGTGATGCGTATTATTCAGTAACGTTATGACAACGTCAAAGCAATAGTTTTATTAATAAAATTGACTTGCAAAATGTATTATTATTATTATATTTCCTAGCATAGTATATCATAGCATTATTTCTCAATGTGAGCCACAGACACTTGTAGGTCACAATATTATTTTTAGGGAGACCATGAGATATATAATATTATAATAACTTTATATAATATTAATAATAGTAATAATAATAATAATATGTATATATATACATATACATAAACATATATATATATATACATATATACTGGTATATACGTATGTATGCATTCAGTGCACTCTATCCTGCAAAGGCCCAGCCCGTTGCCATGGCAATGCTGTGATGGGCAGGTGGACCTTGAAGTAAAGACGTGAGCGTGACAAGACAAAGTCGTGTGAACTTTAAACATTCTGTTCCGTTAGTTTTTTGTGTTTGGCTTCGTTTTTTCTTTCACAATTTCACATTAGGCTATGTATTATTTATATATACATATATATTATATTATTATATTATACTGTATGTTATAGTAGTATCATGTGTTATAGTAATACATAGTAATAATACTTTTTTATTTTATTTTATACTATATTTTATTTATTTTACATCTATATTATGAGCATTGGTATACGTATCTCCATAGAAACAGATTTAATTGTTTTCCCTTCCCTATTTGGATGAACTTGAATTATTGCAACTCTGTTTAATTTCAGTATATTTCAGTTTCATTCTTAGGCATCTTAGAGCACAGGAGGTGATGCAGTCATTACGGTGCACATAGACACACAATATGCATGACCTGATTCATTGTCAATCTAATTTTAATAAAAGGTATGGCATTTGGTAAGGGTTTGTTTCATCTCCGCTAGTGTCTTTGCATTTATACCCTAAACTAGAGGTCTTTAACAGAGGGTCCTCCCAAATAATTTGATCCCAAACTGATTTTCTTCCGAAAATATAAGTGTAATTAAATATACATGAACATAAATACAACATGCGCCATAAATACAGTATATAAATCTGTCAATATTTATGTTAATTGCTTAGTTAGTGGCCTACTTTTATGCATGGCCAGGCACTATAGGCCACCCTACACATTATTGTTGGCCCGGCCACTAAACATTAGTATACAGTACCACAT
Source organism: Amblyopsis rosae (assembly GCA_025399935.1). Lineage (NCBI taxonomy): Eukaryota > Metazoa > Chordata > Actinopteri > Percopsiformes > Amblyopsidae > Amblyopsis > Amblyopsis rosae. The sequence continues at coordinate 6,499 of JAODTR010000857.1, forward strand.
GTGATAGGGGGTCCCTGTGCCGCGTTTCCATCAGCCAATGGGTCCTTGGCCTGAAAAACGTTGAAGACCTCTGCCCTAAACAGTATCTATCTTGAGATAAATGTACCCCTTATTCCCCCGAAACCTGGTGGGGAACTGCAACTTGTGTCTTAAGGGTAGATGTACTCTATACCTCTCGCTTGAACATCTCTCTGTGCCGAAGGGCATGTGTACATTAAAATACAAAGCACCTGCTTATGTGCTGAAAACGAGAACCCGCTACCCTCTTCTTCACAGGCGAATACTTGTCATGTCTCGGCATGACCCGAGGGGTGTGCGCAGATTGTTTCCCCGCTGAAACCGCACCCCCGTTTTCTGTGTGTTTTACAGTGGCGTCATGATGGATTGCAACATTCTTTAGTGTCAGTGCCTGCAGTGACAGGGGATGGACACTCGCTTCCTGAACAATTAGAAGGTTCCAGATTAGAAGATATAACCGAAGTGTGTCAGTTTTATATTTAGTGAGACAAGACAGGAAAGGGTTTGACATTTTTAACACTACTTTAGCAACTCAGAAAAAGGAGATATAAAACGTGCTATTTTAAGCATGTTTTCCTCTATTTGTCTTCATTCTACTAATTTGAGACAGAGGGTGTTTCAAAATGTCAAAGAAGTATATTTCCCGATGGCAACAATTACAGAACAAGTTACAAACGGTTTAATGAATTATGGTAAGTTTTATGAAGTAAACTCTATACCCCTCTCTTTCAAGTGGTAAGAGTTACATATATGAGCGGTTTGTGGTTGCAAAGATATAGCGAATTCAAATTGGGTCCATCAGTTTGAAACGCACTGTATTACTGTCTCAGTGGAATGCAGAGGTCAAAAGTAATGTCCCGGTTTATTAGTTCTGACTAATAAACCGGGACAAATTCTGACACAATCTGGAGGCCTTATGTAACTTTCTAGATAACCGCTAAATGTTTGTTTGAGGATCTGTCTGGAACTGCTTGAAGAGTACCGATACACAATATATACCTGTATATCGGTATTTTCTATAAAGTGGGTTAAATGTTCAGGAGGAGAAAAAACAGCAAACCCAACGGAAATGTGAATTTATTTTATTTTTAGCGACTTAATTGTAGTTGTACATAGCTAAATCCATAGCAGAGAGGTTGTGAATATTGCAGCTATAATGACAGTTTAAGCAATGTAATCCACATTTGCTTTTGATTACAGGGTACCTTGTAATCCTAGCTGGCTACCTGTATCTGTTTGTCAGAAACGGAAATTGAGCATGTGGCTCATTGGCTACTCTGAAAAAAGTTTTTATAAAAATTTTATATCTTTTTTGAAAATATACAGATTAAAATTTTATATAACTATGTCGCCCAGCCCTATTGAGGAGTCCACCTTTATGTTTAGTTTTATATTAAATGTTTTATTACTTTATTTATATATATATATATATATATATATATATATACTCTAGACAATTATAGAACTTTCTATAATATTTAATTATAGAAATTTGTCAGTTACACAGCAGTGTGTTCAGTGCTCAGCCAAGAGGCGGCTGTTGCTATGGAGGCAGAGTCTGTTCATAGGCCTTATAATAACCACAGGGCTAATTATGGAACCTGTTACTATAAATCCATCGCCGTTCTCCGACGTCCTCCAATCCGCGCGTCCCACCGCGGCCGCAATGACAAGCTGGCCTTTTGAAGGCGCGCAAGTCGTGGCTGGTCGGGGCAGGGCCGTGCGAGGGATTCCGGGAAGAGCCCGTGAGTCTGGCTGTGGCTCCCGCTCCGGGAGAAAGCTGTATTCTGCAATGATCTTGTGAACTCTGGGACGCACAGTAATGTGGCCGGGCTCTGGTTTCCGCGGTTTTATATATTGTTTGGGCTTTTTTTTTCTTCGAAAAATAAACTCTTACTGGAAAAGGGGACCGTGAGAAATGTACTGTAGTATTTGGTCTCTCGGTTGTCTGCAGAGCATTTATAAAAAAAAAGGCACTCATTTTGTTTTGGTTTATCCCTTTTGTTTTAGTTTAAGCCCCCCCAACCACCCCAGAATAAAGATGGAAGTGTGGTACGTAAAGTGAGAGAGGAAGACCGAACTAGAGAGACAAAGCATTGAAAACAGAGCTTTTCTTGAAGGGCTCTCACAATGCGGGCCTTGTGCTGTGAATTCGGCGTGTCCTTCCCGAGCGGAGTGGAGGAATGGAAAAGATTATCCGCAGGAATGTCTGGGGTGCCCTCAAACGGAGCGGCCTGCGCGGGCCGACCAATGGGAGCGGGCGGGCTAATTTTTTCCCGATGAACTCAGCCGCCTGCTCCGCAACAACGCACGTCTGATTGCCAGGAGGACCGGGCTCAACATATGGTCCGCGTTTGGAGGGTCCAAATGACAGGACCAATTCTGCCCCCAGTGAAAGAGGGAGGGAGGAGGGGGAGGGTGTGTGTGTGTGTGTGTGTGTGTGTGTGTGTGTTGGATTTGTACATTTCTTTTCCTTTCCATCATAATTTCATTAAGGTGTCTTTGGATGTGGTTGAACAGCAGAAGCAGGCAGGCGTTAGGCTCTGAGGGACTCCACCTTCCCCGTGCTATCTCTTGCCGTCAACCCCCCAGGTGTGCGGTTAGCGCTTGATGAATCACTCTTTAGCGACGGTGCCTCGGTTAAGCAAGCAGCGATAGCGTTCTCCCCCCCCCCCGAGCCAAGCCCTATTAGTGCTGGCCACAGTCTGTGGTCCACTTCATTACGGCGCCCTTAGAATTATCTCACTGCCTTGCAAATCCTGCCAATTAATTTGGAGCCCATTTACTATTCAGCAGACTTGGAGAGAGGCAGTATCTACAACCCACACACACACACACACACACACACACCTCCACCCCCACCCCATTTAGAACCGGGCCAGAGTAAACTACAGGGAAATGCCACTTACACAGTTCTGTCTTTGTCCAAGGAATGTGTGCATGTGTGTGTGTGCATGTATGTGTGCATGTGTCTTTCAATATGTGCATGTGCGTGTTTGCACGTGTGTGTGCTTGCATTTATGTGCTTGTGTTTGTGTGTTTGCACATGAGTGTGTGTGCATGTGTTTGTACTGTACAGTATGTGTGTGTGCGTGTGCGTGTTTGCACGTGTGTGTTTGTGCGCGTGTGCATGTGTGTTTGCACATGAGTGTGTGAGTCCATGTGTGTTTGCACATGTGTGTGTGTGTGTGTGTTTGCACATGTATGTACTGTATGTGTGTGTGTGCATGTGTGTTTACACATGTTTGTGTGTGTGCATGTGTGTTTGCACGTGTGTGTGTGTGTTTGCACATGTATGTACTGTATGTGTGTGTGTGTGTGCGCATGTGTGTTTACACATGTTTGTGTGTGTGCATGTGTGTTTGCACACATGTGTTTGTGTGCATGTGTGTTTGCACATGTTTGCACTGTATGTATGTGCGTGTGCATGTGTGTTTACACATGTTTGTGTGTGTGTGCATGTGTGTTTGCACGTGTGTGTGCGTGTGTGTGCATGTGTGTTTGCACACGTGTGTGTGTGTGTGCGCGTGTGTGTGCATATGTGTTTGCACACGTGTGTGTGTGTGCGCGCGTGTGTGTGCGTGTGTGTTTGCACACGTGTGTGTGTGTGTGTGTGTGTGTGTGTGTGCATGTGTTGCCCCGGCCCTAACAAGCCATGCGGTGGAGGCCGTGAGGTGAGGCGGCATATGGTGGCCCCTGTGGTCACACAGCAGAGCCTTGTGACTACAGGGGCAGGAGGGGAAACAGTGTAGCGGGGATAGGGGCAGCGCGGGGTTAAAGTGACTCCTCGTATTTCCCATAGCGGGGTCCCTCAGAGGTGAACGGGGGTCACAAAGAGGGAGCTCGTTAGCTGCGGCTCGCTCCGTCCCTAATTGGACGGCCCGGAGTAAGTGTTACCCCCCCATCTTCCCCAACTACCCAATCACAACCCCACCCGGGTTGCTTTCCGCTAGGTCAGGCCCTGCCCTTCCCCCTCGTTCATCACTGCAGGCTATTTTAAAACACGCTCCTATGCTAGCACACTATTCCAAGTCATCCCAAGAACCTAATAAGCTAATCTTCGCTGTTGGTTCTCGCCTTTATTATTATTTATGTGTGTTTGTGTTTGTGTGTGGGGAGGGGATTTTATTTAAAGATGGAGGTCTGGCGTCTGTCAAAGCATGGATAAGGCCTGCCAAATCATGCCAGTTAATTGGTCGTTTGCAGAAGATATCGTATGGTGTTTTGGCTTTCCATAGGCTGCGTTGCTTTCCACCTCCGCGTTGATCTTGAAATACTTGTAAATGTATGTCATGCAATTGTTTTACACCGTTTTATGTCAGAAACAAAGAGTGCAGGCTTCTAGTCGTGATCTGCTTCGATGGGGTGATCGCAGCTGGGGGTAGACTTAAATCTGGAAACATAAACATAGAACAATATGTATACAAAAATCTTGCCTTGTTAATTTCCATCTCCCTATATTGTTTTTAATCACCACCACCAAGCTTGTTGGAAAATCTGCCATCTAATTGAAAACAAGTCTGTCTCAGCACGTAAATAGGAAATAAATCACTGCAGCTGTCTCTTGATATAAAACGACAGAACAACCAGGCCATATTTTGCTTTTCGTTTAACGAGTGAGGTCTTTAGGACATGTGTGACACGACCCGTTGTTTTCCGTTTAAGTCTAGGTTTTTGTGACATGTTACTCATTTAGCTTCAACAACATTCACAAATGTAAAACAAATATCTGAGCTTGGAATTTTTTTCTGAATCTGAAATGTATAACTGAAAAGTTTTGACTTAATAAATTTTGAGTTATTGTGTTTAAAATCTTAGTTTTTCCCCCCAAAAATTTGAAAAATAAAAGAAACTAGATAGAAGCGATAATATTGCATAATTTGATTCAAGACAAATCCTTTATCGAAGCACGAAACTAGAGTTAATTGTTGAAAAAGAGCAGGCAGGTAGAGACTGAGCCTACGAAGAAGCAAAAGCAGCCTATTTATTAAAATAAAATGTAACATTTAAAAAAAGTTTAAATATTTCAATCTCCGACGGCCTGCCGGCTGTTCACCATCTTGCTTGGGGAAGTTGTGTTGTTGACATGTTTACCTTAAAAGTAGTTTTTCATGCTATATACCGTTAGAAAGCTATAAATCTTGATATAAAAGAATTCAAGATACGATCGTAAGATCAGGTACACTCAACGGATATGTGAGACCACCACCTGCAATAATTGCAGAAATGTTAAAGGGTTAACAGACTAGTCGACTAACCGCACACATCCAAGCAGGCGACCTGTCACTCACAATGAAGTGATTTCCTTGCGTCCTGGGTGTCGGTGACGCTCCCCGCGATGGCACCGAGCGCGGGGTCACGAGAGAAATCACAGGGACTAAGCCTTTGGGAACCCTGTGAGCTCATAATCCTTCCCCCGGCGGAGGCATCACAGTGAAATGCTATCTCATTGTTACATCTCAGAGCCAGTGGAAGGGGAGGGGTGCGGGCAGTCAGCTGGGGGATGTAGCTGGGAGGAGGGGGGACGGCTGTGCCATCCGCCGGTCGCATGCAGCCGTTATCGCGGAGACCAAAGTATCATGGTGACTTCAGTGATTATCACCGTAATGCTACAGTGTCCTTGTAGAATCATTTACTAAACTTCCACCGTAAAAACGCTTGATTGTGAGCTCAAGATATGACTCTAGGAGCTAGTAAATACATTATAGTCGAGTTGAATGTCTCAAAAAAGTATTTCTTCCGGCATAAACTGGTATATTTTGTTTTCAAATTCAAGGAGAGTGTCAGTTTTTTTCTCAAAAATGTATTAGCTTTGCTACATATTACTACAGATAATACATTCTCTTTGAGAGAGCTTAATTTACGCAGATGGGGTGAAATGTCTGTCTGCTACAGGTTCCATCTCCCTGCGGAGGTGAACTTGACCTCTCAGTGAGATTTGCAGTGCGGTGTATATGCGTGTATATGCGTGTATATATATATATATATATATATATATATATGTGTGTATGTGCAGCAGGCTCACATCTGGGGGGAGGAGAAGGGAACCTGCTTTTTTGTTTTTTATCAACATCAATGAAATATGAATAAGTCAGTTCACATTCTTAGGTTGCCTAATGCAAAAACAATAATGCTGATCACAGTGGGGCGACTCAGGTGCTCGGTACAGAGCTACGGTATATGTTTGTGTGTGCGTTTCTGTCGCCGGAGATACTCGGCAGATTGATCATTTGGTTAGAATGTGTTTAAGGCCGTATAGATAACATTGCATTATGTTCATAATGCATTGAGATTAAATTAATAATAATATGAAATGAAAAGAACTTGGTTCATATCCATATTACGTTTAGTAGTATAGATTAGAGTAGTATTCAGAACATTTGTCCCATTAACGGTACCATTTTGTTTCGGAGAGCCAGAATACTGAATGCATTTTACAGTAACACTGTGTCAGTAGCCACTGACACAACTGAACTGTCTGCAGGGCTGGGAGGTCATAGGTCATGGTTCCTGCTAGCCACCGACGAACAGTAGAGAGTGCTGGGAGTGTGAAAACATTCTTCCCTCACATGTTCTACTGTCCTCACCCAGATAGCCAAATAACCGTATTGAACTATGTCACAATTTGCAAACATGGGGAGACGTGCTCTACGGGGCCAGGGGGAAAATGATGACGACCACCGGTTTGGCCGGGGAAGTCGGCAGTTATGTCCGAGAAAAGTCAATAAAAGAAAAAACCTCATATTTACACTGGACGAAAAAAGACAATGATTTGACTAATACACGTCCTCCCTACATACAGTGGTTAAGGTGGAAACTATATATATACTGTAGCCTGAGTCCAGAGTCCTGATTGATTGGAAGGTCGCCATTTCCTATTTTCTGTTCTGGGGGGGGGGGGGGGGGG
>JAODTR010000868.1:0-13422 GCA_025399935.1 Amblyopsis rosae
CCTGAGACCACTTTGCCTTGGGAGACCCTACCAGGAGCACTAGGCTCCAGACAACACAGCCCTCAGGTTCATAGGGGCACCCAAACCTCTCCACCACGATAAGGTGACGGTTGCCGGAGAGGTTGAAAGTATTGAAAGTATTTTTTTAATTTTTTATAAAAATTAATAAATAAACTGAATGTTTCACAAGCACCTTCCTTACTCTTCTACATAAGCACATCATGTCCTAGGCCTACTCCATATTATATAAAAGCTACCCCCCTTATACCTGTCCCCTATTCCCTAAACAATAATGATGGTGTATTTTTCAAACTTGCCTGATGGCAATACTAATGCTCAAGAATGCAAATCAAATACTTTTAAAAAAAAGTAGGCTACACACTACTAGTTCTGGTGTAGCAGCTTTTAGTAAGTCTATATGTGGGACATATGTTTAAATGTAATTTGTAAACACAAATAGGTCTATATTATAATAACCTACTAACATATAATTATTTCGGACATAGTTTTATTTGAGTGTAATAAAAGACCACTAGATGTCACTGTTCAGCAGGTTGACACAGCTTTGGTGCTTCGGTTCTTATCTCGGTACAATAAGGAAGATTCGAATGCTTTGTAAGGCGTCGGTTTCCCATTACTAGTCTAAAGAAGAAGGGTTGCTGGTATGGATGGTAGGCTACAAGTACACGCAATAAGTCTTTTGTGTGGGTTAATTTCCACCAGGTGACCGCCTCAAAGGTGCGATGCAGTATTTATGATCGCCATCTTTATAGTAATAATACATCATCGATGCTTCGCCACCTGCGTTCTACCCATCCTGATGACGCATAGTACATACGTTTTTTTAAATAGGCTATAATATTTAATAGTAAATGTTGAAATGTTCTAGTTATTGTTTTACCATGAATGCAATGGAGCAAGATGGCCTGCTGATCCATTTTATTATCTATAGATTGCCAGCCATTTTCCATTGTGGAGGATGTGGGCTTCGGGCCTTTGTCAACAGTCTCAACACATCTTACGTCATTCCAATCAGAAAGGCCCTGAAGGATATGGTATAAAAAGTATATTGAGGGAAAAAAGAAGGCAATGGCTGAGCATGTTTCAACATCTGATCAGCGTGAGTTGTCGGTGTCAATACTTACCAGCAGTGCTATGATAGCATGATGAGTGTCTGGAGGGTTCAAATCAGCCATGACTGAGATGTCTGAGGAAAAGCTATCTGGCAACTCTAGCAAAAGACACAGGAATCATCCAAACATGACTTTATAAAATGACTGGCTCTTTTAAATGACATATTTACCCATATTACGTATATTTAGGCACACAACTGCAACAAGAGCCAGATTCAGTGATATGGAAACAATGGGAATGCTGGCTATGGCCACATTGCTTGACCGTAGATTTAAAGTTATTGGTTTTGGTAATGATGGCCATGTATGGGAGGCAGATAGACTTTAAACTGGAGAGTGTGTCTCCTTAATCCATGCAGTAATCTGCAACTCTACTGCCCAACAACATCCAGGAAACTGAGTATTTCATGACTGAATGGTTGTTGTTTCAATTACTAACTAAACTGTCTGTAACCCAGCAGGTCCAGCTGCCACAGTGCCCTCCTCCACCAGTGATTCTGAACTTCTGGGACCTGCTGGACCATTGGAGCATGGATGCCACAGTGGAAGTGATTTCTTAGTGATGCATACACTCAGAGGACTGGAGATATGCTGATAAAGGCAAAGAAGAAATAGATTAAATTCTAGCACAGCTTAATTTTATTTTTTTTTTACAAAAATATAAAATAAATAGAATATTCCCAATATTGTGTAATAGTTTGTATCATTGTGTATTTTCATTGCAGTTGATATTACTTAGGAATAATCACTCACAAAAACAGAATACCTTAAAATGCCAATACATTGTACACAAACAACACGTTTGTTTTCTAGTATAAGCATTATTTCATCTTTATGACACAATACTATAAACACACAATATACACCTACATTTCTGAATCATCTAGTTGAAGAGGGCTTTGAGAATAAATGTCAACATTTCAAATGCTACTCCAGATGTTCCGACTCTTTATTTTAAGTGCATCCATATCAATTTCCCAGGAGATGGAGCCAGAGAGTCAGGTGTCAAATGGCTCATGACACCAACACCTGAGCCAAAGCAATTGCTTCATCTGTGGCATTGCTTCAAAATGCTTCGCTCAGCCCAACAAGCCCTAATTTAGTGGGAACGCGCGTCAAAGTCTGTGAGGGTGGATATTGAGATTGGACACTTGGTTGTTGCCAAAATAGCCCACTGTAGCGTACGTTATCTCGGTCTGGGCATCCCACAACCTTACGCAGTTCCGGCGAACTGTCAAACGGGTTGCCTGTCAATCGACGGAAAAAGCTTGGGCCAAAAAGCAGCAGACGGGAGATAACGCCGAGGTAAAATTAAATACCTCCAGTCTTTTTTGGATTGAAATTGACGTTGAAAGATTGTCGAGTAGGCTATGTCAAATAGTCGGTTTGTCATTTATTTCTGAGCGTTGCACGAGATGTGAAACGTGCAGTCCAAAAATGTTGTCAGAACTGTTTACTTCACTATCGACAATTTACGTGTTTATCAGCAAATGATCTGTGTAGTTTTAACATTGCGCAATGGTGGTTTTGTTGACATTAGTTATAATGGCAAGGAGTAAGACGCTGTTTTGTTACAATTGTTTTGTGGTTTATTGTCAGGTAACTTGTATTTCATTATTTGAAAATAACACTAAAACATTCATTGAACTTTAGGATAAGAGGTAGACTGCCGTCATTGTTGTAATAACATAAGTTCCACTAGAGTTACAGGTTTGTGTATGTGTGTGTGTCTGTAGGGCCAGACGTGCGTGTTTTGTGCGAATGTGCTTGTGTGCATGCAAGCATGTTTGCGAGATGAGTTGAGATCGAGTGTCAATGCCAGTTTGGCATAAAAATAGTCTGAGCCATCACTGTGACTTGAGCTATAGCCTCCTCAACAAATAGCAGGTTTATAGTTTTATTTACAATCAGTTGGTGCCTTGTACTTTGTTTACACATACCAGGAAATTAATCCAAGGTTAGGAAAAAAAAAACTGAACAATAGGCTTCAGTGCTAGACTTTATTAGGTCTTGAAAAAGTATACATTTTGTAACAGTCCCCCACAAATAACAGTGTGATTACATAAAAGGTTTTTCTATACTAGACCATTGACAACTTTCTCCAATTGGCACCACTATAGGCTATCTGGCTTACATATATGTAGTTCTCTCTTATTAATGGAAGTTTTTAATTTTCTGGACCATTGCCAACTTTCTCCATTTGGTGTCATATGGCTGTCTGGCTTGCATGTATTTGGTTTTCTCATAAATGTACCCTCATTTATAACAGCTATTACATCTGTATTATAGGCTGTCAAGAGACATGTCTTTTATATTTGACTGGATCTACAAGAGTTTCAGCAGTGTCTTGCAGCTTCTGGGTAGAGTATCATTTATTTATATTAATTGTTTACAATCATTGTATATGTACAGTTGTTAAGATTGCACTAGAAACTTCCAAGTTATTTAAATAGTCTAAATGTGCCGCTTATGTTGATTCAATCACTTTCACTATAAATATAAATGAGCTTGTTTTTGTTCCTGCATTTAGGATTGTACAAGAAAACTGGAAAGTTGGTATTTCTTGGACTAGACAATGCTGGGAAAACAACATTGCTGCACATGCTCAGAGATGACAGACTAGGACAACATGTTCCAACACTACATCCAAGTAGGCGCTACATTAAATGCATTCATACATCTCCAGTACAACAGTAAATTATGCAATGTTTCTATTCCTTGTTTATCTGAACTCATTCTGCCTTCAGCGTCTGAGGAACTGACTATTGCTGGAATGACCTTTACGACATTTGACCTTGGAGGTCATGTACAAGGTACTAATGAAAAAGTGGAATGCAGCTTTATTCAGTGTCTGAGATGAGAACAGTGAGGATTTCAAGTGTGGAATTAACACTGCTGTTATTTTCTCACAGCGCGAAGAATTTGGAAGAACTACCTCCCAGCAATAAATGGCATAGTTTACATGGTGGACTGTGCTGATCATGAGCGACTTGGAGAGGCTAAGGTTGAACTTGATGTATGTTCTACCAAAATATTTCTACCATTGACCATTACCAGGACATAGTCTTTTAAACAGTAGCAATATGTATGACATTTTAATTATCCAGGCCCTGTTAACGGATGAAACCATCTCCAATGTCCCTGTACTCATCCTGGGGAATAAGATAGATCGTGCAGAGGCCATCAGTGAGGATGCACTCCGAGGAATGTTTGGTCTTCATGGCAACACAACTGGAAAGGTACAAATGAGCTCAAAAATCCAAATTGAGATTACGATTTACATTGAGTGTTTCATTAAAACCCATTGTTTTCTAATTGATTTATATCTTTACTTATTATAATTCCCAGGGCAAGGTGTCACTTAAGGAGCAAAATCTGAGACCAATGGAGGTTTTCATGTGCAGTGTACTGAAGAGACAGGGATATGGAGAGGGGTTCCGCTGGCTCTCCCAGTATATTGATTAACTTTGTATTGCTATACCAGGATTACTATTTTATATGCACAAAAAACTGGTCTGACACAAAACTACCTGCAAGAGATATTATTGATTGTGCCATATTTGTTCAAGTTTTTTATCTTCTAAGTACAAATACCACATTTATTTAATGTGATATTTTGTATGAAAATAGCACATTTCCTTCTTTATAACGCAATCAAATATGTTTGGCATATCAAAGTAATCAGTCTATTTGAAATGGCCGTGGTTATAATAAGACATATTTAGTTATAGCTATAAGCGTCTCTTTTCTTAAGCACATAGCAGTATCCTTCAACGTATAGAACGTGTCATCCCTCTGAACCAGTTTCTGACCATGTTTATTTTTAGTAGTTGGTGTTGGCTTACAGTGATGGCATTTTTTTGTCGGGCAAGTGACTTGCCTTGTGAGCAAAACCAACTGTATAATAGTGAAATACTAATTTTCAGTGGTGGTATATGTATGTCATAAATTTGGTATTTATGTAGTTTACTTAATAGCATAACCAAGTTATATAAGGCTTTTCCCCCAATATATTTATTTTTTAGCACCATTTCAATGGTAATTTAATTTACCAGCTGTGCATTGCTTTTATGAATCTGTGATCTTTCATTTTTAATGTGGGTTATATTTATTGTTCTCTTTACAGTGACAGAATTAATTGTTTTAAACTGCCAATTAATGAGGACAATTCTATGAGAATTCATCTATGCCATTGTCTGGTCAATTTCTTACTGTGAAATAACCTGAGTACTTTGTGAATACTAGCTGCAAGCAAATGCAGTAATAATATGAGAGTATTTGGGTAGCAATAAAAAAGACATGTAGGCCTAATATATGCATGAAAACTTTTAGTGCAATATGTGCCTGCTGTTACACCTTACTAATGAACACTGATGGATCTAGGGGTGGACACAAGGTTGGTCATAATATTGAAAAAAAGTTTAAACAGTAAACAATTTGACAATCAATTCTTGCATTCATTTGCTTTCTATATGTTATATAGAAAGTGTGTATATGTATGTACAGTATGTATTGTGTGTGTGTGTGTATATATATATATATATATATATATATACATTGTGTGTATCTATGTATGTATACAGTGAGGTAAAAACATTTTTGATCCCCTGCTGATTTTGTACATTTGCCCACTGACAAAGAAATGATCAGTCTATACGTTTAATGGTAGATTTATTTTAATGGTAGATTCATTTATTTTAACAGTGAGAGGCAGAATAACAACATAAAAATGTCAAACATTTTATAAATTGATTTTCATCTTGAGTGAAATTAGTATTCGACCCCTCTCAATCAGAAGAAATCCATCAATCAATTAGATTCCAAAATTCTCCACCATGGCCAAGAGCAAAGAGCTGTCCAAGGATGTCAGGGACAAGAGTGTAGACCTACACAAGGCTGGGATGAGCTACAAGATCATTGCCAAGCAGCTTGCTGAGAAGGTGACAACAGTTGGTACCGTTATTTGCAAATGGAAGAAACACAAAAGAACTATCAATATCCCTCGGTCTGGGGCTCCATGCAAGGTCTCACCTTGTGGAGTTGCAATGATCATGAGAACGGTGAGGAATCACCCCAGAACTACACGGGAGCATCTTGTCAATGATCTCAAGGCAGCTGGTACCACGGTCACCAAGAAAACAATTGATAGCACACTGGAAGGACTGAAATCCTGCAGCACCCGCAAGGTCCCCCTGCTTAAAAAGAACATGTACAGGCCCGTCTGAAGTTTGCCAATGAACATCTGAATGATTCAGAGGAGAACTGGGTGTTGTGGTAAAATGAGACGAAAATCAAGCTCTTTAGCATCAACTCAACTCGCCGTGTTTGGAGAAGGAGGAATGCTGCATAATTATGACCCCAGGACAATGTACCGTCAAATCTTGGGTGAGAACCTCCTTCCTTCAGCCAGGGCATTGAAAATGGGTCATGGATGGGTATTCCAGCATGATAATGATCCTAAACACATGGCCAATGCAACTAAGGAATGGCTCAACAAGAAGCACATTAAGGTTCTGAAGTGGCCTAGCCAGTCCCCAGACCTTAATCCCGTAGACAATTTGTGGAGGGAGCTGAAGGGTCGAGTTGCCAAACGTCAGCCTCTAAACCTTTTTAAGGAAACGTGACTTTCAACACAAAAAAAAGGTTATTGAACGTATCAAACGTTCACCTCCCTGAACCTCCACCTCCTTGGTTAATCACGTCATCGCCTTGTCCAATGAAAAACAATCAGGAAGTTAAAATCAACACGGTGGGGAAGCATGTATGCTATTGCTTAAGTATCTGCACATTAAAAGACAATGTACATTGCATTAAATTCATCTTAACTCAATGCCATGGAATTGATAGAAACGTCATGTTGTGTTGTAACAGTTAGGGATCCTCTTTCTGACCAGAAGCCCGTGAGCTGTAGCGGAGTAATACTCAGTTGCCAAATTGGAATGGTGATTTGCCATGGTGTCGCATTTTCCAGCTTTATTGACGATCAAGTATTAGCTTCTTCTGAAGAACACGGATTCCTGTTACCACAGAGTTTTCATGTAAACCCCAACATATATATACATTATGATCTTCCTGAACAACGGGATCGAGACACCAACCAATGCTCGGATAAAGTGTCCACCACAGAAACTCAACATAGGGCTACAGCTAAGCTATTCATGCTGGTCAACTGCCCACAGTTCACAGAGGCTTTCGAGACAACTTTCCAGAAATCAGATAAATGGCGTTTTCATGGTGAAGAAGACGACGACGGGACGAGTGACTCCCATCTTCTTAGCTGGTTTGCTGTAATCCAAGTGGATTTTGCGGACAGTGCAAAGACAAATGCAATCATACCATGTGCACAGAGCCGTACCCTCCACAAAGGATGCCAGGTCATTGCGTGTGGCTCCCCGTTTGGAGCTCTTTGCCCAGATTTGTTCATCAACACTCTTAGCAGGGGCATCGTTAGTAACCTATCAGGAAAGGACAACGCTATAATTCTCACAGATGCTCGATGCCTGCCAGGCACTGAAGGTGGGGGGCTTTTTCTACCACAAGCCAACAGTGTGTATCTTGTTGGCATTATAGTATCCCCGTTGTGCTGGAAGTCAAATGAGTGGATAGGGCTCTCACTTGTTTGCTCGTTTGAGTTGATTCTTGGGAACATAATGCGCTACATGAACATTCAAGATCCCCGGAGAGCGTACGTCCACCAGGTGGCGACAGGCTTCCATTTTTCTAGCCTAGATTTTCCCTCACAGGTTGAGAAATACCCCACCATTTGCTTTATTGACAGCGGACAGTTCTGGGGTTCTGGGGTCGCTGTCACTTCTCGGTTGGTTCTCACTTGTCGCCATGTTGTTGACGGACAGTCATTTGTCCAACTGAAGTACTACCACAGAGATGGGTAAAACATTCATTGTCTTTAACAATTAGTTAAGCCTGTTAGGCTACATACATGGAGCAGATTAATGGTTAAGCATTTTGCTTAAGAAATCGTACAGGTAGCCTACAGTATACTTTTTAAAACAATGATTGTTGACTTGCACTCAAGTATTCTCTTCTTTCACAGGTTCCATAATGTATTGGGTGATGTTCTGTTCTCCACTAGGTCATCTTCACCCTTTGACGTGGCTCTGGTGGAGCTCAGAGACACTTTCCCCGCAGTAGTGGTCCCAAGGATGGCCAAGTCCTTTCAGCCAGGTGCTGCAATCTTGCAAAGTTCCACTTTCCTGAATTGGAAACAATCAAGGCGTATGCCTTATGAAGTCGTCTGTCATTAGGAGTTTCTGTAATGTGTGTGTTACCTAAGAAAAAATGTACTAATGCTATGATAATTCTCATATTTGTTTTGTTCTCTGTTTTAAGGTGAGGATGTAGTGGTGGTCGGTTATGGTGGTTTGGGTCGGAGCTGTGGTCCTTCCCTGACCCGTGGCATCCTCTCCAAATCCATTATCCGGAATTACCAACCTGTTATGTTGCAGACCACATGCGCTGTGCAGGCAGGGTCCAGCGGGGGTGCTGTGGTGCGTGCAGACACAGGAGAGCTTCTGGGTAAGCCTCCCATGCCGTATGACAAAGTGACTACAAAACTACTGTCCCATTTTTACATGTTGTTGTTGCGATGCATTACTTTGTGCAGCAAGTGGTTCTTAAAAGCGAGGGTCATGGTCAAGAGGGGTGCGGCTGTATATAATAGAGGGAGTGGGGAGGGGTGTAGCAATCTATGAGGATCAAAAAGTGAAATATTCTTACCATACAGTACGTATATACAGTGAGGAAGATAATGTTTGGTCCCCTGCTGATTTTGTACATTTGCTTGCTGACTTTAATTGTAATGGTAGGTTTATTTGAACAGTGAGAGATAAAATAATAACAAAAAAATAAGTATTTGACACCTCTGCAAAACATGACTTTGTACTTGGTGGCAAAACCCTTGTTAGCAATCACAGAGGTCAGATGGTTCTTGTAGTTGGCCAACAGGTTTGCACACATCCCAGGAAGGATTTGGTCCCACTATACAGATGTTCTCCAAGTCATTAAGGTTTCGAGGCTGACGTTTGGCAACTCGACCCTTCAGCTCCCTCTACAGGTTTTCTATGGAATTAAGGTCTGGAGACTGGCTAGGCCACTCCAGGACCTGAATGTGCTTCTTCGTGAGCCATTCCTTTGTTGCCTTGGCTGTGTGTTTTGGGTCATTGTCATGCTGGAATACCCATCCACGACCCATTTTCAATGTCCTGGCTGAAGGAAGGAGGTTCTCACCCAAGATTTGACGGTACATGGCACATCGTCCATCGGCCCTTTGATGCGCTCAACAGAAAAACACCCCAAAAGCATAATGTTTCCACCTCCATGTTTGACGGTGGGGTTAGTGTTCTTGGGGTCATATGCAGCATTCCTCCTCCTCCAAACACGGCAAGTTGAGTTGATGCCAAAGAGCTCGTTCGTTGCAACTCCAAAAGGTGAGACCTTGCATGGAGCCCCAGACCGAGGGAGATTGATAGTTCTTTTGTGTTTCCTCTATTTGCGAATAACTACACCAACTGTTGTCACCTTCTCAGCAAGCTGCTTGGCAATGGTCTTGTTGCCCATTCCAGCCTTGTGTAGGTCTACAATTTTGTCCCTGACATCCTTGGACAGCTTTTTGGTCTTGGCCATGGTGGAGAGTTTTGGAATCTATTTGGTTGATTGATGGATGGATTGCTTCTGTGGTCAAGTGTCTTTTATACAGGTAACAAACTGAGATTAGGAGCACTCCCTTTAAGAGTGTGCTCCTAATTTTAGCTAGTTACCTTTTACAAAAGACATCTGGGAGCCAGGAATCTTTCTGATTGAGAGGAGTTGAATACTTATTTCACTCATTAAGATGCAAATCAATTTATAACATTTTTGACGTCCGTTTTTCTGGACTTGTTGTTCTGTCTCTCACTTTTCAAATGAACCTACCATTAAATTGTAGACTGATCATTTCTTTGTCAGTGTTAAAAAATACAAAATCAGCAGGGGATCAAATCTTTTTTCCCTCACTGTACATACCACTATCAGCTTGCTGCTACTGCATTATTGTGGTGGCATTGGCAACCACTGCTCTTTCTGATGGTAGTTACTGTATTGCATTCCAGGTATTGTATCCAGCAACACCAGGGACTTTGCTGCTAATGTGACATACCCACACCTCAACTTCAGCATCCCAATCACTCTCCTCCAGCCATTGCTCCAGCGCTTTCACCAGACCAGGGATGTAGCTGTATTCAGGGCTTTGGATGCCATGGACGAGGGAGTGCGATTAGTGTGGAGGCTACAAGGTGCTCAAAGTAAACTCTGAATAAGGAGAGTAGATACAGTATGCTGTTGCACAAATGTGAAGGCACACTTCAGGAAATCCGTTTCTGCATTCACAAACTGCCATTGCGTATTTGCATGCACACCTTGAGCATCAGTGGTGTTGCCTACATGATCTTAGCAGTGGCTAAATATAGAATGTCAGTAAACAAAAATTATAAATCACAGATTTTTAATCCGGTTCATTCAACAGTTAGATTGTTTTATGTTATGATGTAATTGTATTGTTAGGGTACGTTTATTTGATGAGAGTATAACATTATTCATATTGAGTGATTTATTATACATTTGTTAGTCACAAGAACATTCAATTCAACAGAAAATTTAAATACTAATTATTTTAAATTGAAACTACTTTAAGTAAAATGTAATTATTTGGTATTATGTTTTGCACTTATATTTTATTAAAATCGCACAAGGATGAAAAATAAAACTTAGTTTTCTTAAAACCTTCAATCCATAATTAAATGTAAGCCCCTGTCAAGCACTGCATAGTTAAATGCACTTGAATTGCATGCTAAGATTTCCACTTGTTAAATCTACCTGTGGCCTGTTTACATCAGGTAGGAAGAAGGTGTCTTGTAGCCTACAATTAAATTATACACTGCTGAGATCGGAAGTGCTAACGTGAGACGTGTCTGGATCTAGTTTCTAAGGATTTGCAATTGACAGTCACTGCCTTGTCAGAACCAGAGAGCGTTCATCAACCTTGAAAAGTCAGGAGGAGGCAAAATCTTAATGTCTCAAAGCTATAGTGTGCTCCTTATAAAAGCATATTTCCTTTAAGCAGTTGAAAAGAACCATTTAGCTTTTTTCTAGTATAATTTTACAAATATTTATTTATTAAATGCTTCACTCCTGCCATCTGGAATCATCTAACCAAGATATAAAAAGAACAGAAGGACAGATGCATGGTGGCAAAGCTGGGCCACAGAGACCAGTTTATTTTTCTATTTTTTTTTTATAAACACAATAATTCATTCATATTCTGGTACAATGGACACTTGTCAATAAAGCCATGTGTGCTGCTATGCTATTCTTTCAAGGCATTGATAAAGAAAGGGGTCGCATGACAATCTGTCTTATGGTACACACATTATACACAGGTTAAGAGAGTGACTCTTTCTGAGAACTTAAATTTTTTTATAAATTTTTTATTTATTAACAAGACAGCACCACTGTCACATAAGTAGAAGCCTATGCCATGGGAAAGGGTAATGTCAAAGGGTGCATCTTATCCCCATCTAAACCACTATTCATTATGCCAACAATGTTACAATATTGAAAATGGGTCAACAAAGCCAAAAACGTGGCTACTGTAATGTAAACGTTAAGCCTCCAGATCAATGCAGGCACCTGCAGCTGTTAGCTGAAATCGCTGGTATGCATCAGCTTAAAGCCGCTCAAAATATAGTTTAAAGAATTTAAAACAAACAATAGATAGAAGTGTCACAAGTATGAAGGACATATTTCCAGACTCTTCAAATGCAACCCTTTCTACATACTGTGTATGGATTTATCCACCTTTGCTGTATTCCTATCCTGTTAAATGCTGCCATTCATCATTTTCCTGGTCCGTGCACGTGATAATGCATGGATTGTGATCATTAGCATAATGTTGTTCTGAGTGTATACCTAAAACATGGCCGCCTCTTCGCAGGATTGGGATATGCATGTGTGTATGTCTGTGGTGCACGTGTGTTTGTGTGTGTGTGTTTGGTAAACGGGAAGAGGAGGACAGTCATGTTCCGGCGGAAACGTTTGAGCGCGTGTTAAAAGCTTTACCAGATATATCCCCCATCATCCACCTCTCCTACTTCGCCTTCCTCTTCCTCTGCTTCGGCGTTCTCCTCTTTCTCCTCCTCATCCTCGTCCTCCCAGCCGACCCCGCTGCCGAAGTCACCGGAGTACGCTGCTTCGTCATCTGCACAGGTGGACACTAGTGAGGGTCGCGCAGCCAAATTGAATTACCAGCTGCGCCTGGCTGACATTGCATTAACGTCTTCTGTTCATTGCTATTCATCATATCTGCCTCTCAGCTTTGACGGAGTCCCTTTTAATCTAATGAGGAATGCCGAAATCAATTTGAACAACATTGGGCGCACTAGCAAAGAAAGGGCAATGCGTTTTTTACTTTGCCTGATATTTAATAG
Source organism: Amblyopsis rosae (assembly GCA_025399935.1). Lineage (NCBI taxonomy): Eukaryota > Metazoa > Chordata > Actinopteri > Percopsiformes > Amblyopsidae > Amblyopsis > Amblyopsis rosae. The sequence goes on from JAODTR010000868.1 coordinate 12,614, forward strand.
GCATTTCTGAACCGCGCCGGGGGGTTCTTATCAGGCGCAGGTTCGGTCCAGCCAGCGCTCATTTCTCTTGGAACGCTTCTCGCAGCAACACACGTTTCTTTAATGCAAATTAGCCTGGACACATGAATGTGGCACCAGCGCCTGCAGTGAGTTATGTTGTGGTGGGCCTCAGTAGTTTAAGATAAAGGAGACCTTGTGTGAGATGTTGGTGGGAGGCAGTTAAGAACAGTGTTGGGCAGTAACTAATTACTAGTAACTAATTACTGTAATATTATTAACTAACTACCATTTCCAAAACAGTAATAATATTACAACTACTAATCCAATTAACTAATAGTTACTGTGTTACAAGAACAATATTTCTGATCCTAGGTAAACTTGACTAATTGAACCAAACTGTCCAATCATCTGGTTTGAGAGGCTACAATATTTTCACTTTGGCTGATTGTTAACCCCTAATGTTACTTATTGTTCCAATAAAGAGGATTCCAATTCAAAATGAGCTGGCTACACAGGTTGTCATTTTTCGGAAGGGGCGAGGTAGGGTAGTGAATCTGAAAGTAATATAGTAATTTAACTGTTAACGTAACTAATTACTTTGAATAAGTAAAGTAATATTATTACTTTTTGAAGGAGTAATAATTAACGAATTAGTAAGTATAAGTATTACAAATAGTGATGCACCGATTGACCGGCCACCAATCGGAATCGGCCGGTTTTTGCTCAAAACCTGCGATCGGCAATCGGCCGGTTTTTCAAAACATTTCGGCCGGTTTTTCAAAACATTTCGGCCGCTCTGTGTTCCGGTA
>JAODTR010000879.1:0-13422 GCA_025399935.1 Amblyopsis rosae
CCCCCCCCCCCCCCCCCCCCCCCCCCCCCCCCCCCCCCCCCCCCCCCCCCCCCCCCCCCCCCCCCCCCCCTCCAAAAGACTTGTGCCAGAGGAGTGCAGGGCATAGGCGAACACTGAACTCACCGGCTGTACATTTCTGCTTACTATCAGAATGTGAGATTCGCTGGCTCTCACAGGGCCGAAATTACGTTTTTCAAAACAGATTATCTCTTTACTTGAGCTGGAGGTAACGTTATTCGCTGACATATTTAAATACAGCGCATCTGAGTCTCCGTAAAACAGCCTACATCGTCTCGGCCTAGACCTACTACTTTGATCTGCTAGCATTTCTTAGAGAGGAGAGAACACCGTTTACCTAATTGCTATTCCCGCATTTCACTCGCAATTTTTCTCTCTTTTCGTGCCCATGAAAGTTACACATCCTCTCATTGATCGATCCGCATTGTAAACTTGACCTGGGCGATGCAGGGAGAGGGAGGCGGGGCCTAGGCGTAAATGTGGGGCCCTACGCAGCATAGTGAGCATATAGGGCCGACCGGCACTGAACAGATATGATCTGTTTTCAGCCCATAAAATGCTGATTTTTATAAATACATTTTTATTTATAAAAAGATTTTGTCAATATTAACGTATCAGCATTGACATGTCTCATCATCACATGTCAATCCTATTACTTAGTTTAAGCAACAACAACAAAACACATTTTAGGGTGCAGTTACACTTTAACATCTGGATAATGACATCTACACAGTATGGAACCATAGACATAAATATAACTGAAACAATAAATATCATTGAAATGCAACCAAATGTGCAAATACACCATACTTCATATAGTAGGCTGTGCTGCATGCAGGAGCCTAATACGGTATCTCCCTATGTTGTGTGTGTGTGTGTGTTCCTGTCTCAGGTCATTGCCTTGGTGATGGACATTTTCACAGATGTGGACCTGCTGTGTGACCTGATGGAGGCGTCCAACAAGCGGAGGGTTCCTGTCTACATCCTGCTAGACGAGAAGAACCTGCACTACTTCACTGACATGTGCTCCGCTCTGGACATCCAGAACTCACACCTGAGTGTAAGAACAGATGGACTGTGTGTGTGTGTGTGTGCACGTGCGTGTGCTCGCGTGTGTGTACGTGTACATGTCACATTGATCTTATGTGCATTTGCCTTTAGCACAAAATGTTATGGGAGCGGGCCTGTTGGGTTATGACTAGAAGGCAGAAATGTGGAGCATTTAAGTTTGACAGGTTATGTAACTGTTCCCTTTGAGCTTGATGGATCTGACATTGCATGTAGGCAAGACAGTACTTGCTTGATTATAGATGCACTGGTAGCCATAATGATACCCAGAACATCAGAACAAACACTATTTATGTATCATATATAAAGTGTAACTGCACTCTAAAATGTGTGTTTTGAGCTGTAAACGAAGTAATAGGGTCTGTGATGAGACACATCAATGCTAGTGTTAATATTGACAACATTCCCGTTTTTATGAAAATCAGCATTTTATGGGCTGAAAACAGAACCACACGTCATATCCATTAAAATTTACTCCAGGACCTGCTGGTTTTCAACGGTACACTTGGTACGCTCATACGTCATCAAATTTAAATGTTAACGTACATGTTAATAGGGGTTCCCTTCTCAGACCCTCCCCTCACTCAGCTCCTTGACACATTAAAGTTGTAGTGGGTGGAGTCAGGCTCAGCGCTGGGGTGCAGTTACACTTGTAACCAAATGTTTGTCATTCTCTATGGTCAGTGGCTAAAGTCTGGTTGGTCTCCAACCACGTGTCAGACACATGGGGACTAATGTTGGACATCATTGTAGGTCGACACCTTCGTTGTTCAACCTTGTTCTAAAGGATCATCAAGGATCAATACGTTGCTGGTTGCTACTATCTTTCAAAACTTTAAAATGCTGCTTTTACGACTTATGTGTTTATAATGACTCATAATAATCCAATTAATAAACTTTAGTGCAGTACTTTATTTCAGGCTTTCCGTTAATTTTAAACCATAACCAAACCCTACTTATTTAACATATTTACAAGACCTGCAAACATCCAAACTCGGGTCGTAAGTATCCCAACAATTTCCTCAGTATAAGTTTAACATCCGATTTGGTCATTGCATTATGTAGCTAAGTTATGTCAAAATATCTGTTCTGTCAAGTAGGCAGCTCTTGACTCAGTTAGCCAGTGCTGTGTCCCAGACTACGCAAATAAACTACATAACAAAGACACCATGGGAAAAGTATCATAGACTATAGTGTGCGTGTGCACAGGCGCTTGTGTGTGTATGACATTGATCTTTCCAATAGGTTGTCTATTAGTGACACATTTGTCTGCGTGTGCTTCCAGAACATGCGTATTCGTAGTGTGTGTGGAGACACGTACTGTACCAAGAGCGGTAAGAAGTTCACTGGGCAGGTCCAGGAGAAGTTCATGATCATCGACTGTGAGGAGGTCATCGCTGGTTCCTACAGGTGAGGAGGGAAAACACACACACACATGTGCATGCACACCAATATTAGTGTACATATACACAGTCACACGTGAATGCTTATAAGTTAGAACGAACACGATTTCCATTGGCTTGACATTAAACTATTGCGGACCAACAAAGCCATTAATCACAGCGAGCTTGCCATTTCTCTCATGAGCTCACTCTGTGCTCTACAATGCTAGCATTGTGTGTCTGGCTAGCTGTGTAACTGTCAGCCAAGAGTTATTTGAAACGGTTTTCAGAATATCTGAGCAATGCCTGTAATTACAGATAAACACTCAATAACGAGATATGATGAGAGCAACACTGTGAGAACTCTCTATGTGTGTGTGTGTGTGTGTGTGTACATCAACTAATGTACAATTTTAGTGATCTTAATTGTATGCACTGTGCATGCATGTATATTATTCATGTCACTTTTTGTGTGTGTTTATAGGAAAGTGATATCATGTTGAGCCATTCCATTTTATTGAGACATGTCAAACAGACTTTTTGTGTTGTTGATAAAGATACCCTTAAACGCTGTCTGAATACATTAGCCACCTGTCTGTCATAAGGTCTTCTTGCGCTCTGCTGTGATGATAATCTCATTTATTGCCACTATAATGAGGGTCACTTGTTCTTTATGGTAGCACTTTGTTTATTGAACATCTACTATAGCAAGGTATTGGCTTAACAATATTTAGTGAGTTCAAATGCAAGGTGCTCTAGACAATAATATAACCATTAATGTAGCAGCAAACAGCTATTTTCTATAAAGATATAGTGGCGTAATTGTGTCCTGAGCAGATAATAGCATCACACTCCTTCTGTGTGTGTTTGTTTTCATAGCCGGGCCTGCCCTGTGTGCATGTGTGTGCGTGCATGTGTGCATGTGCGTGTGTGTGCATGTGCGGCCCATAAAGCAGTTGTTTTTGTCTGAGATGCTGGTGTTCCGGAATGACATCTATTGGCAGAGTGTCATATAAGTCACTTTAAGTTGCAGGTGAGGTCTGGCTTGTAGGGGATTAAACTCTGTTAACTCTGTTTTGTCTGTGAGTCAAAAAACACCACTGACCTCATACTGAACAGTGGCCTACGGGTCGATATCCTGGAGCAAGATACCTTACTCCTACAGTACCCGCTCCTAAATATTTCTACTTACTATGTATGATATAAAGTACATCTTTGACAGAATTAAAGATTTAAATTATAGATTAAAGAAATGTATAGTCCAGATACAGTTAGGAAGCATTTCATGTAGTAGGACTACAGTCATGTCGGGGACTATGGGTGTCTCTAAAATATAAAATACAATTTCAAATATGTTCTATAACTGTACCTGTTTATGAAGCCATATAACTGTACCAGTTTATGAAGCCATATAAGAAAGGAAGTAATAGCTCCGTATATAAACACCTGATTATGGTTCATACTGTATGTGACATTTGAAATATTTGCTGCTTTTTGTGTATGATCGGACAAAATTCTTGACTTTGATGTTAGTGAGTGTCTGTGTATGCGTGTGTGTGTGTGTGTGTGTGTGTGTGTGTGTGTGTGTGTGTGCGCGCGTGTGCACACGTGGCTATGCATATGGGTCTCTATCTACACACGTTGTTATTTGTGAGTTGTTGTATGCATTTATACAGGAAGTGGCAACTTTTAATCTAATGGGGAGATATGTGTGATAATATACAATGAAATACTTTAATAAGCCATACAGGAATTATCTATTTTAACATGCTGGTCAGCTATGTGCCCTTGGAGCTGGTTTAGTCTCTTGCTCAAGGACCTCAGAATAATGAATTCCTTTGCATAACACAGCCCAATACTGGCATTTGAGTATTATGAGCTTCATAGGTGTCCTTGGTGACTCCCACTGGTGCATAATATTTGATGTTGCTGTGTTGTAATTCATGGGTTGTGTGTGGTGTTGGTGATGTGAGGTTATGGGTAGGAAGAGGTATGCAGACTGGGCTGACAGACATCAAAACAGGTGGAATTTAAAGGTGAGGTAACTGTTCTCTGGAAGTGTTTGTGGTCAGTCTTGTTGGTTTCCTATTGCATAGATATGTAATAAGATCATATGTTCATACTTTCAACAAATAGCATATCATCCTCGAAATGCGAGGAGATATTTTGTGAATTTGTGTATTATCTTACAATTAGCTTGCAATAGCTGACTAATACATTTTTTAAATCTTAAATATAGAATGCTGCATACATGTACAGTAATCTGCACATAATCTGCCAAATTATATTATACCAAATTCCTAATTATATTGCTAATAACTTTTATATTTCTTATATGCATTTACTGCGAAACTACCTCTTATGTTTATTTTATGGCTTTAGACATTTTATGACTTTTACATTAAAAAATGAAATTAATTTATTTACAGCCTTTAAAACAAATACAGCATGGTGGATGCTGTGATAATACTAGTTTTAAAGCCAAATAGAGTGACTGAACTAAACATAAATACGTCACTTCTTTCATTGCACGCTTGACTTCCATGTATGTGCATGGAAGAGCAGGGAGCTCCCACTATGCCAAATCTAATGAACGGAAATGCAAATAAAACACTTTTTTGAATAGTGGTCCTGACTGAAGCATATTTCAGTAAGTTTTTGTAGCGCTGTTTGACATTTAGTCATGTCATTCTTTGAAAACCAGGAATTAAGGTAAAAAGGGTGAAATAAAAAGTACTGTTTCGTTTCCTGTTTGTCCCCTCCAGTTTAACGTGGCTGTCCGCTCAGGTGCACAGCAACATGGTGATGCACTTCTCTGGCCGCATCACCGACAGCTTTGACCGGGAGTTCCGCTGCCTGTATGCCGACTCTCAGATCTTAGAGTGTTTCCACAACCCTGATGAAGACGAGGGATTCCCTTACTACCCCTCATATCCTGCCGTGACAGTACCTGCCCCCATGGGGCTTGGCCCTGGGCTTGATGTGTTCTCTGACAGGTAAGCTATGGAATAGCTACAAATTATTATTATTATTATTATTATTATTGATTCATAATAGCAGGAAGAACAATTATGGGATAAGGGCAAATGCAGTTACTGGTGAAGCATAAGATACATATTTAAAAGTGGTACTCATTCAGCAGTCAAATATTCCTCCTGACCTGTGTTGATCTCTCCTTTTCTGGTTGTACAGGCAGAGAGAGCGGGACAGGGGATGTTCGGATCATTCCAGTAGCCAATCAAGCAACAGCGTGTCCAGTGTGAAGGCTGCCCCGGGAATGTCCTCCAATACGGTTTACAAGGTCACCCAAGGTCACGACAAAATGGAGTCAAACAGTAACTCTCACCTGAGCCTTGAGAGGAGAGGGGGCGCAGGAGGAGACAGAGACAGAGTGACGATGCCAGCTCAGCAGAGTCACACGCCGCAAGGTACCCGCGGCGCCGCCAGCGGAGCGTCCAATCACGGGCCGCATCCGGAACGTCAAACGTACGGCCAGTCGTTAGGCGTCGAGTGGGGCAAGCCCAAACCAGCGGACTTCCTGCGCCCGACTTTGGGTGGCGCCACGTCTAAGTTTCAAGCTCTGGGTTTCTACGAGCACAAATCCAACGCGTATCACGGTGGCGTATCTGGCAACCCCAGCCCCAACACTGCCCCCGGCAATGACAACAAACTGACTTCCAAGCAAAAGTCCTCCTCAAACCAGTTACTTAATAAACTGACAGACCTCTTCGTGCCCTCCACCAAGGACAAGGAGCCATTCCACTTGAGGTCGCCCACAAACAACATGTCTCCTTGGGGAGGCCCGGACCTCAGCGAACCGGAACCCGAGAGCCAGCAGAGTCCTCCACCTCCGCTTTCCCCAGTGGGTATGATTAACCGCCAGGACCATAAGAGAATGACTTTAGGCCACAGCAAGCTGGACTTGGTGAACCACTACAACAAGATGAAGTCCAAGCAAGTTTACAGCCGCTTTGAGTTGAAAAACCCCAATTAAGTAAAGGGGACCTGTTTTATCTGTTGAGGAGTACAGTGGCTACAATTATCTGTTTCTTCATTGCAAGGTACGGATATTTTAGTCAGAGCTCCTTTTCAGCTTTCTCCATTTCCCTGTTACACAATATGGCTGGCATTGTTGTTCACAGATTAATATGCAGGTTTTTTTCCTGAACTGAATAATGGACAATCATTAGCAACATTTACATTACAAACAATCTGACATGTCCCACTGTGTATATAGTGAAAACAAAGTCACCCCTATCTATTGCAAACGGACTTGCTTGGTTTGAAAACATAGAGGTACCTACCGTAGAGGTGAATTTTGGATTTAGCTAGACACCTCTGCATATATCTTCTGTGACGCCACAGTTTTTCAGGTGCGTGAGGGAGGGGATGCTTGCGTTCCATCGACATGAAAAGATGGATTATTTTTATGGGTTGTGTCAAAAGTTTTTTCTGAGTCTACTGTCTCTTGGATCATAAGAGCCCATCGTTGGCACGTTTAGATTTCTAATAAACATTAAAATGTGCTTTGAACTGAACTAATTGCCAACATCTGGTGTAGTGCTGATAACCTTCATCCTCCATAACACACGTTTGATACGTGTAACATCAATTATTGATCTCCTCTGAGGTCTCTCACCTGAGATACGCTGGTATGATTTGCTTTAACACAAGCCTCAATATCCTTTTTATATTTTGATTTAAAACATGAATTACATTTTGATTTTGATTACTTTATGATATATTTGTCATGTGTTAACCATTTAAATACAAAACTGTTTGTTTTCCGATTACAAAACGTATATCAAATATCTGATATTTTATTTCCACTTTACACATCATCATCATCGTCATAGTTCTTCTGTAGTATTTTTGGAGGATTGGGGTATTCCCTTTACACACTTGCAACATTGCGTGCAACTAGCATGTGCCTTTATCCACTTGCCTGAAGGTTTACTGTGAAAATGTTCTACTCTGTAATTTCCCTACCTCAATATTAAGTCTTCCTGGCATGTTCGCAATGATTGAACCTTGTAAGTAGTAAACTCATGTTCACCTGAGACTCCACTGTTTCGCTCAAAATTGTTTGATATATGTAAATGTTGAATTAAAAACAAATAAATCATATACATGCAGAAGTTTGAGAAACAATGGAGGTCAGCATGAGGAAATATTGAGGTTAAGGGGCCACAGAGGTGAACGTTGAACAAGTTAATTTTAGCATTCAGCCTTACCTTACTTAAATTTGTTGTTTATTCAAAAGTGTGATGCTGACAGCAAGGTCAATTGTATTTTGTTACATAAATGACAAAAGTAATTTGTGGATAATTTTTTAAAGCCACGGTTCATTGTGGATCATTTTTTACAGCCAAGGTTCATTGATGTAATGAAGTTTTGAGCTGTGCTGTAAAAACACAGCATACACATTATCGGGCACTTATTGGCACACTGCATTTTTTATTTAAATTAAAGTATAATGACAAGTTAATTGTCAAAGTTGGTGGTTAACTACGGTAAAATTTTATTTAAATTTTAAAATGTCTGCCTTCTTTGTATCAGGGTAGTTAAGAAAAATATTAAAAATGGCTACTGTTTTCTGTATATACTGTAAAAGCTAGTCTAGCATACTGTAGAGCTACTCCAACAGCCTTTATTATCATATAATACAGTATATCTTCATGAAATTACATAAATCTACTTATTTTCTGTAAATAGTTCTTTACTGTAAATAGTATCAGATGAAAATAGACAAATTTGGTCCCTCATTTGATAATCAAATTGGTTTGTTGGCATTCTTGCATTGTCAGCAATGCAGTGATGTAGTACTGTATGTGGTAGTATGTGGTACATTATTTCTGTTCATAATGGACATCATGTTGCTTTTTACAGCTAACATACAGTACATGTATATAAATATGTAACATGGACACTTTCAGGATTTTTGGGTAATTGTTAAAAAGTGTGGGTATTAAAATGATACGTGTTATTTTTTGTAAAATATTGTAGTTTATTCTAGATACTTTCTTCTTTTTTTCTGCTCAAAATGTGAATTTCTTTTTTCTAACTGTTTTATACTAGTACTTGTAATTTATGTATGAGTTTGTGAACAGAGCACTATATTATCGACTAAAATTTGATCTAAACAGAACATATTATAAGGCCCATATTGATTGTGAGCTATGTCATTATTAAGAAAGCAAATATGATGTTTTGTACTAATTCATCTGCAAGTGAATGAGCCCAGCTCTTAATTCTAAATATTTTTCTCAAACATGTTTGTTGACTTTATAGTTGATAATGTTGGCCAATTACCTTTTTTTTATTTTATGAAAGTTATGAAAATGATAAGCCTTTGATAAAGTTTTTCATCACACACATATAACTGTGCATATATGTAAATAGTGTTATAGAACCTAATGTTTTAAGTGACTAAGGTAAGCCGTCAACTTGTTTACACAATGTATGTTATAAATGAGCATTGCACTGTAAATATTAAGCTGACATGGCGTAACTTTAACATTGTTTTATTTGTGCAGTGTTTGTGAGTTTGTGCTAATACATGGGCTGCAATGAGTTAACAGTGTTAAAACACATTGATGAAATAAAGATTATTTGTAACAGGCAACCTGTATAAAAAGCAATATTCATACATCACAAGGATGGAGAAGTATAATTATTGTATTTTCAAAAACAGAATCACCTGACAAGCAAACACACACTACAGTCGGTACAGTTTGTACATTTTTGTGATTGTAGTTTTACATTTAGCATAAAATGTAGGTTATAATGTAAAAAATATAACTTCACACTTGGGTTATTACAGTGCATGTCATGGCATAGCAAACAAAAAAGGTTACTTTGAAAACTTAAAATGTTTACTGTTTTAAATGTAATTACAGACCCTTTAATTGTATTCTGGGCTTAGCTGGAAGAACACATTGGGTTTCATGATTATACAAGCTGCTATGTGTAAACTGGCAGGTTAGTAGAGCAAGGTGATGAACTGACCATGTACAGGGGGTGGTGTATGTGGGGTGATGTCCACTATTCATATTGTGTCTTGTGACCTTTCACCACTTTGGTCATGGCCCTCATTACAGTTACAGTATGCATGTGTGAAAGGAAACCCTTCCCATGCAGGGGCAGTAACACTGTATTGGTTTGTTTTTGGACTGAGAAGTTTGCAGTGACAGAAACAGATGAAAAATGAACAATGTGACAGCAGACAAAGGATTAAAACTAGGCTGGTACGTCATGGCGTGATGGAAATTAATATCTTCTAAATGTTTGTTGGTGTGTAGCCTAGAGGGTGGCTTCTTTAAATTAACTAATCATATTGTCTGAAAAGGTTAAAGAACTGCTGTAAGTATGCAGGTTTTCATGCCAGCACACTTCCAAGTAGCTTAAACGAGTTTGTCTAACAGTGGTTAAAGGTGTGTCTAACAATGAAAACAGCCGAACAAAAACCTGAATGTTTAACCAAGGTACTATCTAGTCATGCTACAGTACTTGCTTCATCTGGGCCTAGTGTTGCTTAAAATGTACTGTAGTTACAGCCGTTCCTGTTGTCAATGTCTGTTAATCATGGTCACATTTTACTGGTCTCTTGTCCTACCATGGGGTTTATACGTGCAGCTTTGTTACATTCCATGCCTGGCTATACATACTGAATGTAAGGGTTCTCCATTAAAACGGTTTAGGCTTATCTAGACATGCAGCTTATGTATTTGGTGTGAGTCGGGGATGGCCTGTTTGAAATTCACACCCAAAATAAAGTGTTGATTAAATAATTTTACACTGGCCCACCGTATAAGCCCTAGTAGGCCGTGGGTACTTGTGTGTCTGTAGGTTGTTTGTAGGGCAGACAAGGTAACACTAGCCCATGTGTTTGTGTTTCAAGGCTCGACGGCTGTCATCCCTGTCACTGTGGAGAAGGTGAACCCCACTTGGCCTGTACTGACATATTCACCTGAGCTTGATGTGGCAGATGGTTGTTGTGTTGGTGGATTTGTATATTAGTGGTCAGAAATCCCTCATATGCCTGTTTTAACAGAACATCAAATACTAGTATTTCTCACAGGGTGATCTTTTGTTGCAATTTGCTGGGTTATTGCTTGCAACAAAAGATCACTCGTGTATAATTTGACCTACCTGGTTAATTGTTTGATGAAATTACTGAGAAAACTAAAATATAAATATAATGCAATTTTATATACAACAAATGTGACTTGTCCATCATGGACAAGTCACATGATGATTGTTTTGTTTATTAAATGCAGCGGACAAAAATATTATATATATATATATATATATTAAAAATAGATATTTTCTGTTGCTTCTGTCTGATCAATGACTGTGATGTTATCTTCAGGATGCAGCATACATCCGGTCATTCTCAAAGCTATTTTCTCTTGGAACAACAGACAAGGCCTTGAATAAGGGATTTAGGAGACATTGACATGAAAAACACACACGTATTATTCTCTCTGCGTGAATGCCTGCTTGTATATGTTTCTGTACAATATACAATGTGTGTATGTGTTATGTGTGTGTTATATATCTGAACGTAATTGTGTTACTGTGGAGCGTGCATGTGTGTGTTTGTGTGTATCTGCGTATATGTGTGTGCGTGTGTGTGTGTATGTGTGTTTGCTTGGGTGGGCATTTGTTTCAACAAATATCTCCTGGCATTTTACAGTTTATCGTTCTCTGTGTGTGTTGAAAAAATAAGCCTATACTTCTACACAGTCCTGCCTCCGTAAATAGTAACATAAACAAAGTGACGAACACTGCTTTTATCAACAAAGCCATAGCACTTTGCTGAGCTCTACAATGCATTTCAATGTGTGAGTTTTGATTTGAGCTCAAAGTTAGCAAGAATGACTGACCATGCCTTTACGTTACAACAAAGCCGAACAGCAGAGTGGTAATGATAAACTTCTACCAACTCTATCTCTAGCATGCCCAACATAGATGATTAGATTTATGGCATAATAGCAGTCAGAGCTGCTGTAAAATGTCTTCCAATTGTGAGGGTTGGACTTAGAAAATATTATAGGTTGCGGCTGGCTGGGCCCATTCCAGGCAGCAGCAGTTTGCAGTAACATATTGGAATGATAGATGCTTACTTTACAACTTCGTATAGCATGATTTCCTTCATACCAAGGGCTTAGCATCTTGGGTGTTGCCCAAGACATGAGCATAGTTTCAGTACCACAAACACGCAGCAACAACAACGTTTGTTTCTCAGTGTGCTAATTGTAAATGGTCAATCTAAAGCTGTCTTTTATCAATGGGTGTTCTTGGTTTATTTTAGCGGTTTATTTGTATTAGTTACTTTGGCCAACACTGATATCCAACAATGCACTAAATATGTGATAAAGGGACACTGAGACAGCACAAAACATGTTGAAAACCCGTTGTTACATATTTTAATATAACTAAAACACTAGCTGAAATGTTTACTAACACATTATATTGCATATCACATTGTTTATGTATGTGTGTATGTATGTTGCTGTCAGTGTGCACGCCTTACTGTTAAGTTATTGCAAATGAACAACGTCCAAATAGTCAATGTTATGTTCACAATTAATCATTTTTGAAAATACTGTTCACATTGGACAGGTGTAATTGTCAACTGTCAACATTGATGTTAAAGACCATACCATATTGATGATGTCATAAGATAACATACAGTATTTTGTACCACATCAGCTTCTAATGTTGTTCCATTACATTTTAAGGAAACAGGTGGAGCAATGCTGCCTTCAAACAGCTATATCACTGTGCTTTATGTGATCTGTCTTTATCAACATACTAAGCCTGATAATACTGTGACCGTGGCCAGAAGGCTTGAAATGAGAGGGAGATGAAAGTCAAGTGTGTCTCTCTATACTGTGACTCTAAGTAAAGTATCTGCTAGTCTACATATCTCACTGTGACTCTAAGTAAAGTATCTGCTAGTCTATCTCACTGTGACTCTAAGTAAAGTATCTGCTTCTACATATCTACATAATGGACTACTGGATTGAGACAGCGGATTGATAGAGAACAGGTTAGACAGAGACAAAGACTAGAGATGAAAGCAAATCCAAGAGGGACATACAGAGACTATGACTAAATGTCTGAGACAACCAGATCATTCCACAGACGTCAATCCCTAGGACTGATACAGAACCTATAGCCTCCGCGTGACCCCTCCCCCCTACTCCATATGGACCTGCAGTATGGTTATATCTGCTCCTCTTTCATTCTGCGTTATTCCTTCTGATGGTGCTAATCCACACCATTACTCAGAAATGTGCATTCATGCAAGGGGTTCCCCGAGGAGACGGAGAGATGAGGTAGAATACAGTTTAATAAACATAAATGTCCACATCAGAAAAACATACAGAGTGGTTTACGGTCCAGACAGGAACTGTATAGCTACCGCAATTCTGTTAACCCCGTATTTAGCCTATACTGGACTCTGGACCGCGTTAAAACCAAACTAAAAACCCATTAAAACAATATAAACAAAGAATAATGACATTGCCTCTCTGGAACTATTCACAGCAGAGAGGATCATTATTTATACAGCTACAATAAATGCAAATATTACCACCACATTAAGAACTAAAACATTAATTTAAATTCAGCTTGCTTATGTATATTTTGGGACATGCATGTATGTGTACATTATACACTGGTACAGTTTAGTTTTTTATATTTTTTCCTCAATATATATATATATATATTTCCTCATATACTATCTCAAGTGAGATAGTATATCTTGGCACATTAATTTTATGTGCCCCTTATGAATTCAAAGTTCATAGAACCTGCTCATTATCTGTATATACCTAACCCTACCAGCAATCATCCATCCATCCATTCATCTTCATCCGCTTATCCAGAGTCGGGTCGCGGGGGCAGCAGCTCCAGCAGGGGACCCCAAACCTCCCTTTCCCGA